>CAKALU010066596.1:0-14403 GCA_916700995.1 Hozukius guyotensis
GTTTGTAGTATTTGAAGGATTTATATGAGCTGCTGTTAATCATAGTGAGATTACTTCCCATGTTAATACAGAAAAATAGCACAATTAATAATAAAGTGTAAAGTAAAAATGGCAAACAACCTTTGCTAAAAACATTGCATGTGATATATTTTCCAGGTCGGAACTACAGCCCAACCTCTGGATCAGAGTCCAACAGATGATGCTTCAGGTCTTTCTCCAACCTCCACCTACTGCTTGGTAGGACCTCACTCTGGACACCAGGAGACCAATAAGACTAGAGACACGACTGTGCCAGAGAGCCTGTATGCTACGGTAGAAATGTCGGCCAGGTCCTTACACAATTAAATCTAAAGTTGGTAATTTTGAGCCAATATGATGAAAAAGTTATTTTTATAAAACTGTCACTATATCATGTAAATAGTGCATGAGACAAATATCTGTTAAAAAAAAATACATGTTTCCCTGTGTCCTCCTGTGCTCATAATGGCATGCCTATTTCTCTCCTCAGATGTTTTAATGTACTGTTTAGCTGTAAAATGAAAGAAAACAGTACACTACAAGATGTTTCTGAACACATTTCAGCGCTGCCTAGTTTGACTGTTTGATCGGAGTTCACAAGTTTCCCGAGCAGCAGCTGCCCAGAGGCTGCTCGGCTCTGATTGGTTGTTTTCTTTCGGTCACCGGCGAATTTTGCAAATGCCATGAGGAGCACTAGGAGGAGGCAGAGGAACATGAACATAAACATGACATAATCTGTCTCATGCATTACTGTCAGGATATAGTAACTTTTTATCATGTTTGCTCAAAGTTACCAACTGCAGCTTTAATCAGGAATTGTATTCTACTGTGCTTACTGCAATTTACAGTTTTACTAAGTGTTGCCAAAGCTGCCAATGTATAAGTTTATATGACCTGCTCTGGAATGAAAAGACTTTTCAATCATTTCAATAGAAACAGCTGTAAAACAATGAGGAAATGTTACTAAGCATCACACACATTCAGAAGTAGCTTTTTGTTTCATCACGACTTGAGCCAGAGAAAGAATCTGATTCTGTTCTACGGAACTAAAAATGTGGAAACATTTGAAGGTCTCTTGTGCAGTTGAGAACAGAATTACATTTAATTTCCTATTAAGAGATATACAGTGTTGTACATTATTTCTAAGGACTTGAATGATTTATTTCATGTGTTTTGTCGCCCCCTGCTGGCTATTAGAAAGAATGCAAGTTTAAGGTACTTCCACAATGGCTTCACTTCTTTGCCTACTGCTTTCACCCAGAGATTAACACGTGCTTAAACAAATATTGAAATATATTGTAGCCTACATATAAACATTTTTAATACTGTAAATAGGACCACATTCAGTGTTACATAAAGGATATTTCTTGTATTTTGTTGGTCTTGATCATACAGATTTTATTTGTTGTTGGTTTTTTTATCATCCAAAAACATCTTTAACATGGTTATTTCTGTACAAACATTTTATTTACAAAGTGAGAACAGTGATTATTGGGTACAATCAATAGATAATCAAGAAAAAATCACCATTTGTATTAAAGGTGTCCTGTGCAGTTTTCTTGTTTCCTTACTTGCCAAAATGCATTGTTAGTATCTTTGAAGCCTTATTAACGTGTTGAATCAGTTTTTTCATGAAACATTTTCAAAGCTGATTTTTACAAATACTTTAAATCCTAAATGGTTTACATCCATGTTTGCTGGCTTGCAGTCTTCTACCTCTTCACCTTTGTTGATGCATTACTCCATTTCTTGGTGTGTTACTGCCACCAACTGTGGATCAGTGGAATAGCATAAGATCAGTGGCAGGAGGTGAACAGTGATGACAGCAGACACCATGATGATCAGACCGACAGAGAACACGACTATCTTCACCAGGCACACAGAGATACCAGCAGGAGGACTCTCTGAACCTGCAACACAACAAAACAGGTGATTTCATTACACAAAACACATCCAGACAGCACAACAGGAACAAATCAGTTCTGATAACATTCTGTGTACTTTGTAGTTTACTCAAGTACTGTAATTCCTACATTTCAAAGTACATAAATTGCAAAGTGCAGTTGAATTTTACAGACTTCATAGTGCATTGTAAACCAGCATTATAGTTTCATGTTGATTCATTGTTTTATTATTTCACTCTTCAATTTAACAGTTTTTTTTGCTAATTTAAACAATCATGTTCAGGGGCCGTCCTACAGTATATGTTCTGTACTTAATAATATAGTAATGGAGACAAATAGTACATTCTATGCTAAAATACAGTAAAACATTTAAATGAGTTATTGAATTAATATTTTCCTTAAAACTGCAGCGGAAATGGAACAAATATGATATTTTTATATAACGGTCACTATATCCTGACAGTAGAGCATGGTAATCTGAAAAAATCATGTTCCTCCGTTGTCCTCTGATGCTCCTAATGGCATCTACAAGATTTCACAGACCAGAGGAAAGCAACCAATCAGAGCTGAGCTGGAGCCTTGCCGTCTCTGAGCAGCTGTCAATCACTCGCAAACTCCGATCTAATGGTCAAACTAGGCAGCGCTGATCAAATATGAATCAATATTTAAATAAAAGACAAAAACAGGTCTCAGAGGGTTAAATGGCTTTTAAAATGCCAAACCCACAATGGTTGAACTCAATTAATGAGGTAATTTCTTCCACCAGAGCAACTCTTCCTTGAGAAGTACTAAAATCCTACAGCGTACGCACCCCTGAAAACACAATGAAAAATGAAAACATGGATTTTAACCATATTTGTAACAAACCCAATTTATTTATCTTAACTTAATTTATTTACTTGGACGTATGAAAGTTTTCTTTAAAAAAGAAATGCTTATAAGTCTTAATTTAACTCCAAACTGTGCATTATTTTCAGGAAGTTGTTCTGTCTTTCAGTCTTACCATCAGGTAGGGGGCAAAGATGTCCAATTATTTCAATGTCCTCGGTCCTGCTGACCTGGTTGCTATGGTTACAGATGATTGAGCTACTCGACAGGTAGATGCGGAGAGAAGCACCAGAGGTTGTGACCTCTGATTGCTCTCCTCCCTCCTGACTGCAGGTTTGGTAGTGACATCTAAAAGTGCTGTTAATGCGAGAGTCCTGTGTTCTGCAGGTCACATTGAGGTCACACTCTGAGCTTCTGGAGTCCACTGAGATCACTGTCAGTTCAACTGGAGACACTGGATCTGAGGAGGGAAAGTTTCTGTGAAGATTTTTTGAAACATGGCAGCAGAAAATCGGTGTCTGAAATACTAACAAACCTACCTTGAACTATGACGTTGTATTGAGCTAGTGTTTGGTCTTCAGTTGATGACACTTTTGCAGTATAAACTCCACTGTCTGCCTCTTTTAGATTCTTCAATTTCAGAGAGTATTTTTTCTCAGGAAACTCAATCCTTTCAGCGTAATTATCAGAGACTGTTAGTTGTTCACCACCAAGTGGAAATCTTACTAAAATGACCGTTTTATTGAAGTTCCACTCAACAAAAAAAAACTTCTCAGGAACATCAGCATCAACTTTCAGAAGCACATCTCCTCCCTTCTGCACAAACACAGGAGTCACAGCACTGGGCCCTGTAGAAACAGTAGGCACATAATACAATAAAAATCACACATAATATATGTCGTCATCATTTAATACAGGCTTCATATTTGACCCTGTGACCTTCATAGTGCAAACTGAAGAAGTGAAGTACCCTCAGCTTATCATAGTTTAGTAAGGGTTGGCAAAGCTGTGTTGTTTCTCCTGCAGGCCCACTCAGTATGTTCAAAACTTTTCTTGAAGTGAACAGACTTAATACAACAAATGCTTCTCCTAATTCCTACAACTACAACTTACTAATAACTCTTGACACAGCTTGCCCCAGGATAGAGGTGGAACTAATGCAACCATGTCCATGGACCCAGCAAAAAGAATGACACAAGAACAATATAAAAAAACACTGAAATATAAGGACCAAAAAGACACAATAAAACAAGAAAGGGGATAAACTTTCCATAGATCAGTATACTGGTATATATTTATTCATTTATAATATAATTTATGTATAATTTATTTGTCTATAATAAATCTGTCAATATTTTCTTCTTCTTTAAGCTTCTTCTTTCTTGAATTTTTATGCATAATGCTCAGCATTGAAAACATGGCTTTTTGTTTGCTGCAATGTTTTTCTGAGAAACATGCTGTTTGTTTTAGATTAGGAAGCAGAATTCCTGTTGGCAGTAAGAAGTGAAAAGTTTTACTCTACATCAACAAAATTGACGCAACCCCTTCCGACCTACAGTGATGCCACTTTTTGACCTAACAATGATGCATTTGAACTGTTTTAAGTCTTAAACTGTTCACTGTTTTTTAAAATATACACCACGAAGCAGGACATATTTACCGTAATGAGATCACTTTACTACGACGGAGTATTAGGGCCACATTGAGGAAAAAAAAAAAAACATGTCATAACTTTACGAGAAAAAAAGTAATTTTCCTCCTCCACAAAAGAGGCAGTTTCCCCCAGGTCTTCGAAATAAACACAGTTTCTTGCACAATCTTTTCAAGGTCCTGATACTGATGATAATGTGGTGCTGATGTGCCAAAAGATGAAGTATTTCGTTATTTCTGAAATCTATACAAAGGTATAACTTCACAAGATGCTCCAAGTTCCTCATTTTCACACAGGCGGCATGTAAAACATTTTTTTACTTTATAATATTATGACTTTATTCTCATAATATTACGACTTTTTTCTCGTAAATTTATGACTTTATTCTCATAATATTATGACTTTATTCTCATAATATTACGACTTTTTTCTCGTAAATTTATGACTTTATTCTCCTAATATTATGACTTTATTCTCGATATCTAAGATTTATTTATTTTTTTCCTCAATGTGGCCCTAATACTCCGTCGTACTTAAAATCATTCCCTCTTCTTAGATATGTTATCTCTAAATACATTTTTGCATTTATTCAAACAAAGGAAGACTCATTAATCTCCTGACATGTATATTGCAAATCCTTCGAACCATTATCTGTAACCGCTTATCCTATTCAGGGTCTCGGGGGGGCTGGAGCCGATCCCAGCTGACATTGGGCGAAGGCGATGTACACCCTGGACAGGTCGCCAGACCATCACAGGGCTGACACATAGAGACAGACAACCATTCACACTCACACTTACGGGCAATTTAGAGTCAACAATCAACCTAACCTGCATGTCTTTGGACTGTGGGAGGAAGCTGGGAACCCGGAGAAAACCCACACTAACACGGGGAGAACAGACAGACAAACTCCACACAGAAGGACCCCAAGCCGGGTTTGAACCTGAACCTTTGACAGTGCTAACCACTGCACCACCGTGCAGCCTTTTTATCGCTAATCATAAGATAAAATATGAAGCAACTTTATGATATTTGGTTCATTATTCACAGTAAAGAAGCCTGATCAGGCATCATTGCTGTATCTGTTCATAATATTTTAGTAGACAGTATTCTTACCTTGTGCCTCTATGATGCAGACCAGCAGCCCCAGTATCACGAAGATAGACATTATCGAGTCTCTGTCCGGTTGCCCTGTCTGACTACACAATGCAATAATGTGTGTGTTCTGTTTTCTCTAACAAGCACACCACAGAGTTAAAGCCTTGTACCGGTTGTGTTTTTTTTTTCCTGTGAAAACCACATGACGTTGTTCATGATGAGAACAAATTAACTTCTCTTTTTGAAGTTCTCCTCTAAGCTCTGTTTTACTGCTTGAGATCTGTTGATAAAGATTTAAATGTTGAACCCTTTGTCAAGGAAGCTTTGGGTGTGAAAATCCACAAAAAGTTGATACACAAGAGTATTATTATCCATGTAATATCTTCAGATATCAATTACCAGATACAGAGGCTTCATCTTCAGTTGAGCTGGCTTTATTGTAGGAACAACTTAATAGCATTAAGACATACCAAAACAATGTTGTAATGTTGGGCATTACAACATTACAACATGTTGCCCTGTCTGACTATACGATGCAATAATGTGTGTGTTCTGTTTTCTCTAACAAGCACGCCACAGGGTTAAAGTCTTGCAGCCTACTGGTTGTGGGTTTTTTTCCTGTGAAAACCACATGGCGTTGTTCATGATGTAAACAAATGAACTTCTCTTTTTGAAGTTCCTCTCTAAGCTCTGTTTTACTGCTTGAGATCTGTTGATAAAGATTGAAATGTTTAATCCTTTGTCAAGGAAGCTTTGAGTGTGAAAATCCACGAAAAGTTGATACACGAGTGCATTATTATCTGTGTGATATCTTCAAATATCAATTACCAGATACAGAGACTTCATCTTCAGTTGAGCTGGCTTTATTGTAGGAACAACTTAATAGCATTAAGACATGCTCAACATGTTGTAAACAGCCTCTGCTGTACCCCCATGCACCTCACTCTGGATAATCCTACTATGTGTATGGCACTGGAGTCCTCTATTGGTTCTGGGCTGTAATAACAACCAACAGTCATAACAATCTGTTTCAACTAATCCTGCAAATAAATTTTGAAAAATTTGAATAAATAGTAGCACTAAATTTTTCATTTTATTTATTCCCTTAAGAGGAAGTAGTTTTGTATGTTACACCAGAATTATCATAAGGATAATTTTCAGACTTTCAAAAAGTTATTTGAAAGAAAAAAGGACGAAACATGAGGACACAAAAGAAGGGAAAAACATAAAAAATGTGTCAATACACTCAATACAATCTTATAAAATACTGTAGTTTGTACTGTATTTGATGCATTAGTTCATGTATTGCTTCACTTAAAACCTGAACTCATCTTGGTGGCTCACTGCACTTGTAATGATCAGCACTTCCTTTCTCACAGCTCTATATTTATCACCTCTTGCATTTTCAGATAGCTGTGGTAAAATGTCAAATGTTCCCACTGACAGACAATGTATGCTTAAGAAAGAGGAAACTGCAAAGTCATCTTTACACAGTAATCATTCAAATTCAAATTCAATCATTCAGCACTAAGAAACAGCTAAAAGGAATAAAATTAACAGAAAACCAACCAACAAACTGAAAAAAGAAAGTCAGTCTTCTGTTCTCTATGCAGGCCAGGACATTTTTTATGACATACTATATTATGATTGTATATATATGACTTTTTTATGATATCGTATGACTTTTAAAAAAACAAAAAAACTTTTTATGACATGCTATACAATTACTTTTTATGACTATGACTTTTTCACTTTTTTCAACATGTTATACTATAGCTTTTTGTGACTTTTTATGCTATACTATGACTTTTTAAAAAAATGTCATGACATAATATGACTTATTTTTAAACTTTATTTAATGAAATACTCTACAATGAATTTTATGAAATTTTTATGACATACTATACAATTACTTACTTTTTTGTGACATAGTATGACTTCTTTTAAAAAGAAATTATGATATACTATACAATTAATTTTATGACATTTTTATGACAAGCCATGCAATTACTTTTTATGACTTTTTATGACATAATGTGACTTTTTAAAAGACATACTATACTATGACTTTTTATAACATTTTTATGAGGTACTATACTATGACTTTTTAATGACATTTTTATGACAAACTATAGTTTGCCATTTTTTATTGCATACTATATGACTTCTTTTCAATCTTTTCATGACATTTTTCATTTTTTTATGATTTTTTTTTATGGCATACTGTACTCAGCCAAGTCAATTCAACTTTGTTTGTATTGCCCAATGTCACAAATCACAAATTTGTCTCAAGGGGCTTTACAATCCATACAGCATAGGACACCCTCTTTTCTTCCTTCGGGAAAAAAATGAAAGAAACCTCAGGAGGCGCAACTGAGGAGGAATCCCTCTCCCAGGACGGACAGACATGTAATAGATATACAGTATAACTAACATAATAAAATTACAATATAAACAAATGACAAAGATTATAAAACATATATGAAGAAAATGGATCCGGCAGGATGTCAAGCAGCTTACAGGTGTCACCAAACAGCTAGAGCCTGACTGAGCCACACAACCTCCTCTCCACCATGTAACCTGGAAAGAAGACAGGCTACAGAAACACACAAGGAGCAAATTGAAGCACATCATTCACACAGATAGGAGTGAAACAAACACATAGAGGGAGAGCAAGAGCGAGAGAGAAGAGACTGGGCCTCAAGATCAGGTAAGAAACCACCCTATGGCCCTTATCATTGTCAGCTCATGTTGTGCTTTTGTGGTACACATTCTCGAACAAATCTTCAATTAAATGAAGTCAAAACAGCAGATACACAGTAAGCCTGTAGTTGTGGGCGCCCTGGGGAGTTGCCAGCATTGCCCAGTTGGTAATCTTCCATTGATCCTAATACTGCAGTACTGTGGTTATGTTCAAAGTTTTCTGCTTTTTAGTCATGACATTAAATTATCAGTTTTCTCACCTTGCTTTGAATTATTAACACAAGTGGATGAAGATGCGTAGAGCATGCAAATAGCAATGAGAAAAAAAAAACAGTCAATTTCATTTCACTTTAATGACCTTGTTGAACTTTTATGTACATTGTCATACCATCAGTTGCATAATGCAAAGGCCCATCACAAATACATTTGTGATTGTCTTGCACTGAAGCATCCATGCATGTTTTTAAAAATCATCACTTAAAGGACCAGTGACAATTAGGGGGGATCTATTGGCAGAAATGGAATATAATATTAATAAATATGTTTTTTTTTTTAGTGAATAATTACCTGAGAATTGTTGTGTTTTCATTACTTTAGAATGAGCCGTTTATATCTCCATAGGAAGCGGATCCTCTTTACGGAGCCAGCTGCCACGTTTCTACAGTGGCCCAGAACAAACAGACTTCCGTTGTACATTCACTTGATATTCTCAAAGCTAAACTAACTCTGTCTTCTGTTCCGCTAGCTCACTTGTTCGCTCACATCACATTCGCCGCCGCTCTCTTTCTTGCTTCACCACTCACTTACCACGTACACACACTTTACGGACTGCAATTCTCCAAAGTACCTATACGTTACTCTTACAACAGCTCTAGATAGGAACATTCATGTTTTCAAATTGGCCATAGTTTGGCTTGGCACAAGGTAGAGTTGCAATCTGCAACCTCACCGCTAGATGCTGGCAGATGTTACAATGTTACAGACTGTACCTTTAAGTCATTTTAAAATCAAAAGACCTTCCCCAATCTCCTCCCTCTTATCACCCCACCCAAAGCTTCTCCATAAATAGCAAAGAATATGAGTGTAAATAGCAAAGACAGATGTTGCCACATTGTATATGCCGAGCCACTGGACTGATTTTGCTAAAACATTGAGGAACAAAGCATTCTGGCTAACGCTGACGTACACATTTTTATCAACAATTTGTAATGCAAATGTATTCAGAGTGTGATCCAAGTTGCATCCTTCCTCTAATTGAAGATGGATTATTTGAGTCATGGTCTAAAAATCCCTGGCTGATCAGTGAAAACTGTTGGCAGATCATTCTTTCTCTGTGCTAATGTGGCAAAATCCTCTTCTTTCACAAAGAGTTGCTACATGAAGAGATGCATCCGATGAGGCTATAAACTAACCAGCATGTCTTTGAACTGCTCTGGGTTGAGGCCAGGCATTGGAAAGGCAGCCTCGAACACTGGTCCTTCAAAATAAGCAGGCAGCTTTTGATCCATTGAAGTACTTCCTTAAACTCATACAGCATCTGTAAATAAGGAAAGACAGCAGATAGATAAACACAATTGGCAAGATTAGTGCCAACATTAGGTATTCTGTTGGAAGACATCGTGCTGGCATTCCTACATGGAGTGAAGCAAAGAAAAATTTGTTCTTCATCTCCAGTCTGTGCATTGTGGATTGGGAAAGATTATGAGCAACTTGTATGGCATTAAAATGCAGATGATGCATGAAATCCAAAATCTCATTCACTTCTCACTGTAATTCAAAATAAAAGATTCATTATGGGATACTCAATAGAAAACCTCTTCACACTGTCAGATGTTGTGGTACAAAACACAAGAAACTAAAACCACGTCATTATCATATTGCAAAAACCATGAAAAAAATAGTTCCAACTGTGCTTTACATACAAAACACTATTATTATTTTTTCGTTATACTGTGCTATGACTCATTTTTCTCGACATACTTTAATATGACTTTTTTCTCTACATACTATACTATGACTTTTTTAGTTTTTTCAGCATACTTTACCATGACTTTTTAAATTTTTTCTACATACTATACTATGACATTTTTTCGACATACTATGACTTTTGTTTTGTTTTTTCAACATCCTATTTTATGACTTTTGTGACATACTATACTATGACTTTTTTATTTCTTTTACAAACTGTACTATGACTTTTTTATTTTTTCGTTATACTATACTATGACTTTTTTTTATTTCGACATACTATACTATGACATTTTTTCGACAAACTATACTATGACTTTTTTTGTTTTTTCAACATACTATACTATGACTTTATTTCGACATACTATACTATGACTTTTAAATTTTTTAGACATACTTTACTATGACTATGTACAGTATGTCGAACAAAGTCATAAATAGTATGTCAAAAAAAGTCAAAAAAGTTTTATAAAAAATAGTATTTCGAAAAAAGTCATAGTATAGCATGTCGAAATGTGAAAAAAAGGTGGGCTGTCAATAGATTCAAATGTTTAATCACGATAAATCGCATGATTCTCAGCCTCCCCGGCAATGTTTATTCTAGGGTGCCGGAAAAGGGGGGGGTCCAACCGATTGTCTAACCTCAGATCCAGGAGGAGCAATGGGGATTCCGTCCTTGCCGTGGAACAGTGGACCAGCTCTTTACCCTTGCAGGGCTTTTGGAGGGGTCAAGGGAGTTTGCCCATCCAGCCTACATGTTCTTTGTTGACTTGGAAAAGGCTTACAACCGTGTCCCCTGGGAAGTCCTGTGGGTGGTACTACGGGAATATGGAGTACTGGGTTTTTTGTTACGAGCCATCCGGTACATGTATAACCAAAGTGAGAGCTGTGTCCATATACTTGGCACAAAGTCAATCACGTTTCCGGTGGGCATATCCCTTGTCACCGATCCTGTTTGTGATTTTCATGGACAGGATCTCGAGGCGCAGTGTGACCGGTTTGGTAACCTCAGAATTGCGTCTCTGCTCTTTGCAGATGATGTGGTTCAGTTAGCTTCATCAGACCGTGACCTTCAGCACGCACTGGGGCGGTTCCCAGCCGAGTATAAAGTGGTCGGGATGAGAGTCAGTACCTTCAAGTCTGAGGCCATGATTCTCTGTCGGAAAATGGTGGACTGTGCCCTTCGGATTGGGAGTGAGTTACTGCCCCAAGCGAGGTAGTTCAATTATCTCAGGGACTTGTACACGAGTGAGGGTAAAATGGAGCATGAGATGGGCAGGCGGTTTGATGCGGTGTCTGCAGTTATGTGGGCGCTGTACAGAACCATTGTGGTGAAGAGTGAGCTGAGCCGCAAGGCAAAGCTTTCGATTTACCAGTCCATCGACGTTCCAACCCTCACCTATGGTCATGAACTTTTGGTAGTGACTGAAAGAATGAGATTGCGGATACAAGTGGCCGAAATGAGTTTCCTTTGTAGGGTGGCTGGGCTCAGCCTTAGAGATAAGATGAGGAGCTCAGACATCCAGGGGGAGCTCAGATTAGAGCCGCTGCTCCTTCGCGTCGAAAGGGGCCAGGTGAGGTGGTTCGGGCATCAGATCAGGATGCCTCCTGGACGCCTCCCTTTGGAGGTTTTCCGGGCACGGCCAACTGGTAAGAGGCCCCAGGGTAGACCCAGAACATGCTGGAGAGATTATATATCTCGTCTGGCCTGGGAACACCTCGGGTCCCCCAGGAAGAGCTGGAAAATGTTGCTGGAGAGAGGGACATCTGGAATTCCCTGCTAAGACTGCTGCCCCCGCGACCCGGCCCCGGAAGAGCAGAAGAAAGTGGATGGATGGATGGATGGATGGATAATCGCATGATTGTCCATCGCAATTAATCGCAAATTAATCACCGATTTTTTTCTGTTCAAATTGTACCTTAAAGGGAGTTGGCAAACATGCTTACTGTATGCAAATGTATGTATATATTTATTACTGGAAATCAATTAACAACACAAAACAATGAAAAATATTGTACAGAAATCCTCACAGGTACTGCATTTAACGTAAAAAATATGCTCAAATCATAACATGGCAAACTGCAGCCCAACAGGCAACAACAACTGTCAGAGTGTCAGTGTGCTTACATGCCAATGATTTGTCCAAAACTGCATGTGATTATCATAAAGTGGGCATGTCTGTAAAGGGGAGACTCGTGGGTACCCATAGAACCCATTTTCATTCACATATCTGGAAGTCAGAGGTCAAAGGACCCCTTTGAAAATGGCCATGACAGTTTTTCCTCTCCAAAATATAGCATCAGTTTGGAATGTTATTTAGCTTCCTTCCTGACAAGCTAGTATGACATGGTTGGTACCAATGGAGTCCTTTTTGTAGTTTCTAGTTGTCTAGGTTTTCTAGTTTCATATGGTGCCAGCATCTTCACTCTAGCTTTAAAACTGAGCCCGCTACAACCTAAAAGCCACAAGTTGCATTAACGCATTAAAGAAATTAGTGGCATTAAAACAAATTTGTCTTAGTGCATCATTATCGCGTTAACTTTGTTTTAACGCCCTAATTTCTTTAACGCATTAACGCAATCGAACTTCCGGAGGTTTTACCAGGCTCAGCTTTAAAACTGGTGAAGATACTGGTGTCATATGAAACTGGAAAACCCAAGGAGTCCATTGGTACCAACCATACTAGCTTGTCGGGAAGGGGGTTAAATAACGCTCCAAAACGCTAAATTTTGGGGTGGAAAAACTGTCATGGCCATTTTCAAAGGGGTCCCTTGACCTCTGACCTCAAGATATGTGAATGAAAATGGGTTCTATGGGTATGGGGCGGCTGTGGCTCAGAGGGTAGAGCAGATCGTCCACCAATCGGAAGGTCGGTGGTGTCGATGTGTCCTTGAGCAAGACACTTAAACCCAAATTGCTCCAGATGGGCAAAGTTGGCACCTTAGCAGCCTCTGACATCAGTGTATGAATGTGTGTGAATGGGTGAATGCTGACATGTAGTGTAAAGCGCTTTGAGTGGTCGGAAGACTAGAAAAGCGCTATAGAAATGCAAGTCCATTTACCATTTACCCACGAGTCTCCCCTTTACAGACATGCCCACTTTATGATAATCACATGCAGTTTGCAGGCAAGTCATAGTCAAGTCAGCACACTGACACACTGACAGCTGTTGTTGCCTGTTGGGCTGCAGTTTGCCATCTTATGATTTGAGCATATTTCTTAATGCTAAATGCAGTACCTGTGAGGGTTTCTGGACAATATTTGTCATTGTTTTGTGTTGTTAATTGATTTCCAATAATTAACATATACATACATTTGCATACAGTAAGCATGTTTGCCAACTCCCTTTAAGGTACAATTTGAACAGATAAATAATTGGTGATTAATTTGCGATTAATTGCGATGGACAATCATGCGATTATCCATCCATCCATCCATCCATCCACCCACTTTCTTCTGCTCATCCGGGGCCGTGCATAAAGCAAGCAAATTTTCCCACTCCCATGTTGATAAGAGTATTGAATACTTGACAAATCTCCCTTTAAGGTACATTTTGAACAGAAAAAAAAAGTGTGATTAATCGAGATTAATCATGGACAATCATGCAATTACATATTTGAATCGATTGACAGCCCTAATATATATATAGATCTTGATTATTGACATGAAACCGCTATCAACAACTTTCCTCCAACAATCCTGTCATTGGCAACAAGCTCCAAGAATACTTATCGGTCAAACCCTGATTTGTAATCAAGTCATATCCAAAGTGTCTGTCTTTATTCTTCTGTCCCTGACCCAATAGACCACGTCAGTACAGTTATACCAAGGACATCTATTATGAGTCACATTATCCTCTGGTTCAGTAATAAATAATTGCCTACATCCTAATTTACTCCCTTCCCTTTCTTTCCAAACATAGCTCAACTCCACTCTCCCACCACAAGATGGCGACAGCATCAAACAAAAAAACCCACAACCCACTTGACGACTTCTCTGCCTTGGAGACACAAAGCCAGTGACATCATCTGCGAAGGGACAGAGGGTGTGAGAAGGACAAATGTCTTGAAATGCATTACATCATTCTCCACTAATATGATAATATATCTCAGGCTCTGAGTGCAGTGCCAAGCATGAGAGGGGCCATAATCCATACAACGACTGCTTCAAATGTGAACAAGGGGATAAAATGGAAGTGGTGGTGGTGGAGCGGGGGGGGGGGGGGGGGGGGC
>CAKALU010066596.1:14423-80185 GCA_916700995.1 Hozukius guyotensis
CCCCCCCCCCCCCCCCCACAGGAGTCTGAAGGTTATTCCAGACATTATTCCTCAATGAGAGCATGAGGAGAGAGGAGAAGATAATCACTATTACACACTAAGTACGGATGAGAAAGGGAGGCTTGAATGCTTCCTGTCTGTCTTCTGTCCTTGTCTCTTTTTTTCTGCCATATCTGTTATTTCTGTCTTGCTTTTGCTTTTTCTCCACACTCATTGTTCCTGTCATACAGTCTGAATGGTTCAGAGGAGAGGAATGGAGAACCGAGGAGAGAAATGGCGAAAGGAGGAGTGAGGAGAAGAAATGAGACGAAGATGGGTGAGACCAAGGAAGCACAGGAGGGAAGGACTGAAAAGTAGGGAAGGGTAGAATGTGAAAAAGATGTAAGAGGTGAAATAGTGACAGAGGAGAAGAACGGAGATTAGAGGTGAGGGAAATAAGGAGAAAAAAGAAAAAGGACGACAGAAAAGAGGACCATGGGGGAAAAAGGGAAAAGTTTGGAGAGAATGCAAAATCTGAAAAGAGGAGAGGTGAGAGGATGACTGAGGAGAAGAAGGAGAAAGGAAGAGAGAGGGAAGATGAAAGTAGAGGAGGAAAAAGTTGCAGTGATATGAGACGGACTGACAACTTGAGGATGGAGAGGAGTACTGAAATGATGAGGCAAGAGAGGGGTTTATGGAGACATGACAGAAGATGTGAAAGGAGGACTGAGAAGAGGAAGTAAGGAGAAGAGGAGGACTAGGGAGGGTAGGGGAAGAAGGACTGAGGACAATAAAGAAAAAAGGGGGACAGATGAGAGAAGGAGAGGGGGAGAAGATGAGATGAGAGGATGAGAGGTGAAAGGATGGGAGGAGAGGAGAAATTCTGAAAGGATGACATAGGAAAGGAAAAGAGGGGGAGAAGAGGGGAAGAGAAGGTTGGAGATGTGAGGGATGGACTGAGAAGATGATGCTTGACTGAAGAAAAGAAATGAGAGAAGAGGAGATGAGATGTGATGTGATAGGAAGATTGAAGAGAAGAATAGAGAGGAGAGGAGAGGAGAGGAGAGGCAGGGAAGTGCAGAATAGTGAAAGGGGGACTGAGGAGAAGAAGGGAGAGGAGAGGAAGAGGGTTTTAGATGTCAGAGGAGGAGAGAGAAGATGTGAGGAGAGAAGAGAGGTGAAAGAAAATGACAGAAGAGGTCATGTAAAAAGGAATGAGAAGATGAAGCAAAAGAAGAGGAGAGAAGAACAGACATAGGGGAAGGGGGACTGAAGAGATTTAGGGAGAGAGAAAAAAGATTAAAGGAGAGGAGAGCTGGAAAGATGAGGTGAAAGGACGGCAGGAGAGGAGAAATTGTGAAAGGACGACAAGAGGAAAAGAGAGAAGAGGTGAAGGGAGAAGGTTGGAGATGTGAGGGAAGGACTGAGATGATGATGATGATGATGATGATGATGATGATGCTTGACTGAAGAAAAGAAATGAATAAGAGCCGAGATGTGATGTGAAAAGAGGACTGAAGAGAAGAAGAGAGAGGAGAGGAGAGGAGAGGAGAGGAAATGGCAGAACAGTGAAAGGGGGACTGAGGAGAAGAAGAAATGAAAAGAAAAGGTTAGAGAGATGAGAGATGGACTGACGGGATGAATTGAGGAAAGAGCAAAGGAGAGACTGAAGGAGAGGAGAGGAGAGGAAAGGAGAGGAGAGGAGAGGAGAAAAAAAGTGAAAGGAAAAATGTTCAGAGGATATTAGGATAATATTATATGTGAAAAAGACTGACAAGATGAGGCAAACAGACAAAAGTAGAAGTGGAGAAATTATTTTCTTGAAAATCCATAGGACATAATACCCACCTTAAAATGCAGATCTGGTTTTTGCAGGAACTCAGGAATATGAGGAATATGGTCAGCGGGAAATGAGGTTCTAACCCTTGACTCAAAGTACACATCAAAATGTCCATCCATCCATCCTTCCGCCTATCCGGGGCCAGGTTGCCGGCGTAACAGGCTTAGCAGGGAATGCCAGACGTCCCTCTCCCCAGCAACAATTTCCAGCTCTTCCTGGGGGACCCGGAGGTGTTCCCAGGCCAGACGAGATATATAATCTCTCTAGCGTGTTCTGGGTCTACCCCGGGGCATCTTACCAGTTGGACGTGCCCGGAAAACCTCCAAAGGGAGGCGTCCAGGAGGCATCCTGATCAGACGCGAAGGAGGGGCTGTACTACGAGCTCCCTCCGGATGTCTGAGCTCCTCACCCTATCTCTAAGGCTGAACCCAGCCACCCTACGAAGGAAGCTCATTTTGGCCGCTTGTATCTGCCATCTCATTCTTTCGGTCACTACCCAAAGCTCATGACCATGGGTGAGGGTTGGAAAGTAGATGGACTGGTAAATCGAGAGCTTCCGGCTCAATTCCCTTTTCACCACAACGGTCCAGTACAGAGCCCGCATAACTGCAGATGCTGCACCAAACCACCTGTCCACCTCCCGCTCCATTTTTCCCTCACTCGTGAACAAGACCCCGAGATACTTAAACTCCCTCGCGATCGGGATGAGAGTCAGTACCTGAGGCCATGGGGCTCTGCCAGAAACCGGTGGATTGCACCCTCAAAGTGGGGATTGAGTCTTTGCCCCAAGTGAGGGACATCAAAATGTTGATCTCAAAATGAGCATGAAAGCTCTCAAGAGTCTGATAGGACATGGCCTGCAGCTAGACAAAGCAAACTCACAATGCTCCGTCTTTACAAAACTCCAGCTACCAAATACACACAAAACTGGAATTACCATAAGCACCAAACCAAAGTAGCATATCCAATGGTTCCTCTAAACAAAGGCTCACAAGCCAACCAAGTCGTACCAGGACGCACAGCGCAATGAGGCAACCTAGCTACATCAACAAAGCTCACCCACAAAACCAAACAAAGCATGAGCTGTAGCACTTACTTCCAAAGCTGCTTGACCAAGCTGCCAAGTTGCAGACACAACAGTTAAGGTAACAATTTCCTCACTAGCAATGTCCTAGTTCCTCACGCTCCAAACCAAATTTGACCATGAACCCAAGCATCTTGAGGCATGCCAGGCTCAAAGCAAGTTAACACATACATAAGACCTGACAAAGGACACTGATCTATCTCACAATCCTAGCCATTGTACAGTATTTTAAAGTTAACCCCCCCCCCCCACAAAAACAAGTATTGAAACGTGCAATGATAAAATCCAAAGAGCCACCACAGAGCCCAAGCTCCCCAGCCCTATCTAACTAGTCAACGTACTAGCTAACTAGTCTCAACCCTAGTCTTCAGATAGATACTTGTGGTGGGTACTTATGCACCAATTCCATCGGAACCGAAAAGCAACCACAAGCTGGCAACCCTCCAGCAACCAGGGAAATGCTGCCAAGACATTGGCTTCACCCATATCTTCACCCATGTTCTCCACCAAACTAAGTGAAAACAACAAACTGATTGGTCTCCTGTTGATATTAACCACTTCAGCCTACAAAGGGGATGCATGGCTCCTCCAAACTAATGCAGCTATACTCTCAAAGCACATGCTTATTAAAGCTCAAATAAATGGGTTTGCAAACTTAACAACGTGGTGTCAAATACTGCTCTCTTCCAACATCCACCAAAAACAAACTCCACAAAAGTAACCACAGTTAACCAGACAGAACAGGACAAAAAAGCCTTGCAAGATACTCCCAAAAATCTAGTCACAATGCTAAATACCAAAGGAACTTAAATCTGCACTCATAAAATGTGCTTAACCTCAATTTAGCAACAACAAACCACAAGGATGACAAACCAGATTGGTCAACTATAATAATAAAGCCTCCTTGGTCACGCTAAGGTTAGATTTAACCTTACCAAATGGGTTGGGATCCCGGACGAGCCCCCATTTGTCACAAACTGGCTCAGGGAATGTGAAAAAAGGGAGTCCACGCAAGGTTATACATGAAACCAAACATTATTTATTAAATTAAGGTTACCTTAAATGGAGTTTGCAAATCAGCATATGAATGTAGTGCATGAATGTGTGGCATATGTGCTGTGGAGGTGTTCAAGATGCAGAATCAAACAAAGGTGATGCCAGGTGGATGTGTCTGTAGGAAGAGAGAGTGAGAATTAACACTGGGGAAGCATTTATAGCCTGGAAGGCCCAGGTGAGCTCATTCAAGCTGACGACCCACCCTCATCAGCCAACTGCCTGCTGAGGTTGGCCAGGGCAGCCTCCAAAACAAGGAGAGGGGCGTCACAAGGGGAGAAGAGGAGGTCAGAGCAGAAATGAGTTTTAAATAAGAGAGGCTCTGCAGACATTTGTCTTGGCGTCATGCTCCGAGCTCCACTGTCACGCTCACATTCAGGTAAACACTACATGCCCTTGTGCATGTGTGCTATACATAGACACACACTTACTTACTTACTTACTTTAGCTGAGAAACTGTCATAACAACTGTTTGGGCTCAGTCATTCATAGTTTGACCTAAATAAACAGCAGTATGTGCGATATGCAAACTTCATTCAAAGAGCTGAAACATTATTTTAAGCCACATCCTGGAGCCTCATTTCTAAAAATACAAAATATAATTTAATAAAATTAACTCTCTGTAAACTAGGTTTCAGCATAATAAATAAATACAAAATAAAGGAGCCTTTGCTGCTGTATTTATGAAAGGCTGCGTCTTTTTTATTTTCTGTAATACTGTGGAAAAATAATTACAATTTGAAAAAAAAAAAGAAAAACAGAAATCAAACATGAAAATAAAAGAAAATTCAATAATATATTGTATGTTTTGTACAGTTTTGTCTTGAATAAAAGGGATAAACAAGTACTCAAACCCAACATGAACATAATACACATGAACAATATATAGGGATAAAAATAAAGAGATGGAATATGGAGAATATATGCTTATATGAACACCTAAACTGTCCCTCTCTCAGCCACATGCACAACTCCACTTCAAACATTTTCAAGTGCAATATGGAATCCTTCTCACTGTACTGATCATCGTCTTCATATGCTTAGCGATACCAAGCTGAACATCAATTAATCCTGTTCACTCGTGCAGCTGTTTCAGAGAGCAGACAGGCTCAGCAGCTGGATGAGGGATGAGCTCGGCTCCTTCCTCGTGTCCTAAGGCCACGCAATGTCTCCTTCACTCTGTCTTACCAGCTGTCCTGCTTTATACTAGGGTTTGACTGATACTGCTTCTTTTCCAACAATATTTAACACCTTCAAATATGGCAAATATACAGCGTTTCCAACTGAATCTCCTTGACATGGAGAAAATGCCTTTAAAGCGCCAGTTGACAATAAAATATAGATGAAATTCTGTTTAGGTTTTGCAGCTCTTTAAGGCAGTTTAAAGTTATAATCCTTCAGATTTTAGTTCCGCTTGATTTGTGGTCTCAGCAAGTGCATTTTGATAATACAGTTCCCGGTGTTCAAAATAAGATGTTTATCTACCACTAAGGGCAGCAAAGAGGCCAGTATAGCAACAAAAGGAGAGCAACAAGTGTTTCTGTTCACTTGCCTGTTAATCAGACTGAATTAGCATTAGGTTTCACTTCTTTATTCAGTCTGACATCGTGGTAATGTTGGCCGATCTTTGCTTAAGAGTCAGGGTTATTTTTGCTTTGCCCTAACCATCAGTCGCGAGTGCTGTATCCTGTCCCTCCTACATCATTTCAGGCTGTTCTCATACACAGTTCGTAGCTATACCTAGAAAAAGTAATGAACTATAATTCATATTCAACCAACTTAATCAATTTGTGATGTACTATAAAGAGCGTCAAACGCCATGTAGGGAGGAGATCGGGGTGGATGGGTGGGTCCAAAAACACAGGACTTTCGCCCAGCAGACCACTGTTTGTGTCCCGTGTGAAACCAGAAGTCAACGTTGATTTATCTGTCACGTAACTTCCGTACTTAAGTTACGCCACTTCCGTAGGTATTTTAACCCAAATCACAATCTTTTTTCGAAACCTAACCAAGTAGTTTTGTTGCCTAAACAGGTTCTGCACTTCAGAGGCCTTCACAGGCGCACTGATCGCTCGTGTTGCTGGACATTTGTAGGAAAACGTACGAAAAATAACAATAACTTTTAGTAAGATATCATACGAATCGTTGTATGAGGATACGTTGGTCATTTTTAGTTGATGCGGAAGCTGCGGTATTGGTTGCTTGGAGAAATCAACATTTTTCACAAAATATTGAAGAAATATGCTGATAATATCTGATATTTGCCCCAAACAATCAGTCAAACCCTAATTTCTACAGTCCAGTGGTACTAACACATTTATAATGGCGTGAAAACACACTGGTGTTACAGGCTGCACACACACACACGCATGCATGTTCACAGATGGACACATGCAGTGCATGTACATGTATGGAGATACAAACAGGTAGCGCACACACACACACACACACACACACACACACACACACACATACACAGTCACCCATGAGCGTACATACACATAAACACGAAAAACACAAATGGCTGCTGCATTTGTTTGTCTGCTCAGTTCATTTTTTTGCACAGTCTTTTGGCACTCACTGAAGACTCCACAAGGTAAAAATGGACACCGAGCCACTCGAGTCAGTCTTGGCCAGGGATGGCGCAGCACAGCACAGCATGGAACAGAGCAGTTAGCTGTGGGTCTGGCCTGGTTCTAGCCTGGGTTGGCCTAGTTGAGACAGAGTTTTGGCTATTTGTGGCCTGGCTGAGCAGTCATTTTGGCCACAGACACACACATGCCCTCTCTTTTTTCGTTGGGTTGATTAATCAGAACCCCCCTATTCGATGCATACAAAATGAAATAAAATACTGCATGTATATAAAAAGTTTACACACACTTTTGACCACAGTCATTTCTTCCACTGGTGAGGTAACACCACAAAGTAATACCAAGAAAATACAATTTAAAATACTGATTTTCAGAGAGAAATAAATGAGGATGATGTCATGAGCTCATGAAGCTATATATTCTCTAAACACAGACTCCCAACCCCCCAACATACACACATTAATGCAAGCTAAGTTTGCTATACCTACTCCATATGTAATCAGCTTGAAGGGAATTTGGAAGAAAGCAATGAGAGGAGGGTTTGCTATGTTGTGATGATTTTTTTTTTTTTCATGAAGACAGGTTCAACTTCTAAATTTGGAAGCTGGTAGGTGGCTGTTAAAATGACACGGGGGAGAGAGTAAAGCGTATCAGTACACACCGCGGTGAGAGGTACATATAGAGAAGAGGGGAAAAGACATGAAATAACAACTAAGTGGAGTAAACACTTCCAGATTCCCCTTCTAAACTGCATACCTTTGTCAGCGCTGAACCAAATCTAAACATCTGTTTTGCATTTTTGGCTTTCTGTCTTTTACATATTTATACGTCCCCACTGTCAACAGAGGTAACGACTAAGTACCTGGATGGCCTAGCCGTGTATTTGTTGGCCTCAGTACCTCCTCCGTGTCAAATTTACTCATTCTACACAAGGTCATAACGACATTTCAAGTCAGATGCAAAATACTGCACAGCTACAACTCTGTAAAAAGGTAGTAAAGAGGTAATAGTATGCAGTACCAAGGCTGTGATGACCATATAAATTTAAAAGGGTGCTCCATCTGCCGTTCTTCTCTCCATAACTACTGAAATGGTTTATATAGTGACCTTGGAGCTACAAGGTTCCATCTGATATTCTAATCAGACATGGCGTGGCTGCGGTTTTCTTTCTGAAAGTGTTTATTCAAAATAGGGGTAATAAATACAATTTTTACTGCCCCTTAGCACAGAATTACCATAATATACTGTATCTGTGAAGGGTTGATAGGGTGGCTGATAAGTATAAAGACTCAATGATTACCTCTAGAGGTGCTGAGATATCTGGCTTCACTTTGCAACCCTTGGTCTTTTGTAAATCACCGTCTCATATGCTATCATTTTTAGGTGCTCAAAAATGTATGGTAGAGATACAGGAGGGTGGCTCTTCATTGCATAATGCCCCTCTTTACTTTGACTATTCAATAAAGCACAAGTGCCCTTAAGAAAAGGTCAAACATCAAGAAAATGTCGAAGCAATTCCTGGCGGTTGCCAAAACAAGTTTAAAAGAGTCATGTATTATTTAAAGCCCATTAAAGGAACAGTGTGCAGCATTTCGGGGGGATCTATTGGCAGAAATGGAATATAATATTACTAAGTATGTTTTCTTTTGTGTATAATCACTTGAAAATATGAATCATTGTGTTTTCGTTACCTTAATGAGCCGCCTATATCGACATACGGAGAGGGTTCTCTTTACGGAGTCGGCCGCCATGTTTCTACAGTGGCCCAGAATGGACAAACCAAACTCTGGCTCTAGAGAGGGCCATTCGTGTTTTCACGTTTTTGTGTCGGCCACGGTAGTTCTCCTACAAACTTGGCACACGTTTCACTTGGTTGCAATCTGCAACCTCATCAATAGATGCCAGCAGATCCTACACACTGCACCTTTAAAGAATGAAAACTGAAGGAAGGTTGCATTAGCGATAGAACCTTATAATTTCAAGCTCAGTATAAAGTAAACAGCTGCTGCTGTGGGGGCTAATCAACACATTGTCACCGTAAAAGGTGAAGACGTGTGATGGCACGATGAAGAGTGCAATCCAATCTCACGTGGGAAGCTCAGTGTGCAAACATGAAGCAGTTTTACAACCGGTGGGAACTTAATGGCACACAAACGTAGCTGCTTTAGACAAATGTTTTCAGTGCAATGTTCACACTGTGAGCAAAAGGGTAAAAGTAAGGGGCTGAAAGTCAAATTATTTCCTGTAGAGGCAAACGTCCGGAGAAATATCTCACATATAAATTGGCCTAATCTGTGCTCACTGCTCATCAACAGCCAATAGAAAAAGAAAAAACAGTATGTCATTTGATGGTTGCAACTTTGCAACTGCACTCAACTGCTACAGTAGACCGGTACAATCCACACTGCTTTTATAAGGTGATCATAGTGTGAATTTGGACTTGTTGGTGTTGGGTAAATGAGCAAAACTACTCCTGCAGACTGCAAGATCTTACCAGACAAACAAACTGATTTTCTCTCTTGGTGGAAAATAATTTGGTAGTGGGACAGCGGAGACGCATTAAAACATGGGACTTGTACAGTAGCGGCATCAGTAGAGGTTAGTAGCAACATTTTAAACGCTGATTATTATAAACCTGTGTGGTTCAAGGCCAATCATACGTACCAAAGCTGACACAATGTAACGCAAAAATCTCTGACATAAAATACCACCAAATTTTCTGTTGCAGTGAAGAAACCAGTATACTTACATATAAATGTACAAAGTACCTTATGAGCTAGATAGAACCCTCTGTACCTTCAGGTTGATATGTTAGACTACACTTGAACCTTCTCATTGCTTTCAAAGTTCACAGCACCGCTCAAAGTGAGCAGCTGCTTGTTCTCCATCCATTATTTTGAATGTCGTCGACGTTTGAAAAAGGCAGTCCAGTCAGAAGACTGGAAGTCAAGGAAAGAGTTTCACACCAAACAGAGATATCCACCAAACAGATTTGCCCTTGCTGGATATTTCTCATTTTTGGAATGAAGCTCTTCAAATTTTCTAATTTAATTCTACAACAACATCCACTTTGAAAAACACCATCCATCGCTTTTTTTTAAAGAAACTCAAAACGTTTCCAATAACGATCACGTCGCCACATACACATTAAAAAGTGAGTTTCACCCAAAACGCTGAACCTTTGGTCCACAACTCCTTATAAAAATACTATAAAATGTTTCTGAATGCCATTTTTTTTCATACGTTTCGGTATAAATATGGAAAAGAAAATCTATTCTACTGTGCAAGTGAGAGAAACAAATACTTTTTGACACTTGAGGGTAGGGGAGGTATCTTTTTGTACAAATTGCAGAAATTCATTGAATGAAAAAGCGCTTCCGCCACACCTCGTTTCACAAATACTGTATATACAGCATTGACCTCGAGTGAAATGTTAAGTATAGAAATGTATCATGATGATTAAAAAATGAGAGATGAGGAGGATGATGAGCATATAGAGACGCTTGCTACCACTCCTTTCCTTTCCTCTCAGATGTGGCATGTACAAAACCTCTTTGTCCAGACCACCTCATTGTCCGCTCTTTACAAAAGAAGACACATCTTAATAGTTTGTGTGTGTTGGCACATGAGCATTGGCACTCTGGTCACTAACTGTACCACTTTAAGACGCTCGGTCCCACTTAAATCAAGGTAGATCTTGTAAGCAATGGCCACTGGGCAGGTTTAAGTGAGGAAAAAGGGATCAAAAAGTGCCAAATATATTTGTAGTCCAAGCTGCCCCGTTGCTGCAATACATCGAAACAAATAGGTCTTTAAAGATCTGTGTGTATGTGTGTATTTTTTGCACTATGTGAGAGTCAGAAAATGCAAGGAGGTTTACTGTGGGTCACTGTACTGCATCACACTGTATAAGTTTGTTCAAGGAAATAACTTTAAAAGGACCCAGATCTCCATTTGCACTTATTTACAGAGATGGGGTGGGAGGAGGAGAGTGCGATGCAGGGAGATGATCCAAGAGCAAGATGAGGATTGCAGGAAGAAAAAGGTTCCGCTGCTCCTCCTTAAGCTCCTGGCGCTCTTCTTCTTCAGTTTCTTCAAAGTGCTCTTCTTCTCTTTTTGCCTCTTTTCTCTTGATTGTGGATCTCGCTGTTGCTTTGTTGGAGCATCAACACTGCACGCAACAGAAGGTCTGCGCAAATGTTGGTGAATGTCGCTTTGCATGTGTCGTATGTATTGCTGCTAACTATTATATGTGATGCTGCTAACTGCTGTTTCATTGGTTCAGAAAATGAACCAAATTCCATGCACTGGATGCTAGGGAAACAGAAAAAGGATTCTTGAATGTTTATGTATCTTTTTTATATATTTATGTATGTTTATGTTTTATGTGTAATAAGTACTGCAGCTGCAAAAAGCAAGTCAAAGAGTGTGTATGTGTGTTTCTCAAACATGAGTCTGCATCCGCTGTGTGTGTCTTTGGGAATAGTCAGAGGGTGGAGACGAATATGAGAAGCGGGTGGAGGTTCCATACTGCCCCAGCCCTGTTTCAGGACTCTGTTGTCCCGGCCCTGGCCCTGGCCCTGGCCCTGGTCCTGGTCCTGGTCCCGGTCCTGGCCCTGGACCTGGACCTGGCCCCGGCCCCGGCCCGGTCCCTTGTCCTGTTGGATACATCTCATAGGCTGGCCCTTCCTCTATGGGTGGAGCAAAGCCCATTCGATAGCTGGGATACTGGGAGGGGTATCCGTAGTTGTCATAGGACAGCTGGGTTGTGCTGTCCAGCAGGCCGCAGTCTCCGGGGTAATCTCCAGGCGATTGAAGAGCTGGATTGGGAGGTGCTTGCTGGCTCTGCGCCACCCTGGTGAAGGTGTTGAACTGGGCGTAGGTGGCATGAGACATCCTGGAAGGTGGGCGGGGGTCGTAGCAGCCCGCCCTTGAGCCTGGCACTGCACTGGGGGGAACAGCACCGATGGCGCCGGCTGGGGCTCCGCTGGAAGTGGCACCAGCTGGTCCGCTGTTGGGGTTCGGGGAGCGGAACTCGCCCTGGTAGTGGATGGCACGGGACTGGGGGCGCGCCTCATCATGGGTGGTGGCTCGGACGTTGTAGTATCCGTTGGTTGGATCCTGTGATCAGAGGGGAGAATATTAGTTTGATATTATAAGAAGCAACAACACTGGGCTAAATGGTTAAGACACCTAAACATCTGGTCTGTGCTTGTATTATACCATACTACATACTTGTATGTCTCATATTATATGTACTATATTATCAGTCACATTACAGGCTGATATGATTGGTGACGTCAGTGCAGTTGGTGGCGTGCTCATGCTATGTCCAAAAACGTCATGGTGTGTGAGCGATGCAGCGTACAGTATGTGTATGAACACGACACATAATGATGCAACTTCATTTTACCAGGATAAATAATGTTTTTTTCAATAACCTGACACCCGCCAGTTGGTTTGTTACACAGAACCATCTGAGAAGCCGTCATTGGAAACTGTTTGGAAAAGGGCAGGCACTTTCAAAAAATATTTGGCAGGTGATTAAATGAATGATCTGTCAATCAAACTCTTGCTGAAGTCAGACGGGAGAAGAGTGAAAACATCGCCTTCAGTGCCGTACTTTGTTCTTCTTTCAATGAAGAAATACTCTCCAGTTCTGATAGAATTGATGCTATTGCAGCATCAACGCTAACCTCTTCAGGAGCCGCCATTATTGTTTAGAACCAACAGTTGCCTCTCCACGTCGTCTCACACTACGGTCTCAAACAAACCTAAGCCACGCCCATAGCTGCCAGTAGCTCATCACAAGACGCTGATTGGTCCATGCTCTGGCTCGCAGGACACGAGACTCTCGTCTGATCTTGTGACATCGTGACAATCCAGGTTTCCAATACAAGGTGACACGAAGCTCACCTGAGCAACAGCTAACTCTGGAATAAAAGTTCTACTAGGGTGGTTGTACACTGAAAATGTTTGAAACAGTTTGTTTCTTTTAGTTAGTTTGTGGTACTGAGAACTAAAACCTCATAACACAAGGTTTTGAGAGATTTCAATTTTAAAGAGATTTAAAGAAACCCAAAGGAGGGGTTGATCACGATCTGACCGAGCAGAATCCTGCAAATGATGCATTAAGAATCACCAACATCTGTTTTTGTGAACTTCAGTGGCACAGATTGTGAAAAAAAGTGGTATTGTTTTAACTTTTATCTGCAGTGCAAATGCCGAACCTGAGGAAAAAGTAGGAACTGGTAATTGATGGATATGACCACAAAGTTCATGACATATGATGTGTCTGTGCACCATGCAGGACATAATGTTCAAGATGCTGCCAACAAAAACCCAACCAAAGTCAAAATGCTAAAATGTTTCTGTGAGCGACCGGCCACCACACCTTGAGCTCGTACTCCTCCCTGGTGTCGCTCTCGCTCCGGATGTCCTGCTTCAGGTCCATGTCGTCTTTGAACGGCTGAGTGGAGGGAGAGAGGGAAACAGAGGGCAGAAACTAAACCATCAAACAACGAAACACACACACGGAAAGAGGGAGGGTGAGAAAGGAAAGGAGGAGGAAGAGAGGGAGGGGAGAGGAAAACAGAGTTTCAGCTTTTTCATCCAAAGAGAGTGGAAGACGAGAAACGGCTAGTTGATGGAAAAAAAAAGATTTTGGACCGAACTTTAAAACCGCTCCAAAGGAGCCTCGCCGATCAGATTCTCCAAGACCTCCAGGGCCGAACGCTTTTCTAAAAGGAAGACAATGTTAAAGAGAGAGTGTTGTGTGTGTGTGCGTGTTAATGTCCGTTGTTTCTTTGTGCAATTTAAAGTGTGTGTTTTTGTGTATTTGCAAGGTTGTTTGTGCATGTACCGTACTTATACTATAAGTGTAAGTAACACTTTATAAAGTGTGTGCGTGTGTATACGCGTTTTTATGTCCATCTTTGTTTTTCCCTTCATCTGTGTGTATGTACAGTACAGTATGTGCTTTCTTGATTTTGGGTCAAGTGTGTGTGTTTGTGTGCATATTTTCGATGTATTTTTGTGTGTGTGAATTTGCAGGCAAGCCTTGGGCGAGTGTCTGTTTTACTGTGTGTGTGTGTGTGTGTGTGTGTCTGCCTCTCCCGCCATGTCGCCTGTTGTGTCGGTGTATCCGTACATTTAAGCCCATTGACCCATACGCCTCCTCTCCACGGCCCCCGGTGACTCAGATGGGTGTCTACTCACGGAGTACATGGCCTTGACCATCCGGGTTGCCGTGGAGACGTCGGCCGCCTCCTCCTCCAGGCTGTGGGTCTCTTTGTTGACCGTCTCTACCTTGATGTCTGGCTTACCGAGGGTGACAGCCCGGCGACCTGAAAGAAAAACACAACCTGCGGTCATATTCTGGGTCAAAATAAATTATTGATTTATTTTAAAAAAGCAAAAAAAACAGCAACACTTTATTCTATTTAATGCTGTTGTAATCTGGTCCATTATTTGCCTTGTCTATTTTATTTTCTCCAGTATTCACCATGAGGGAACAAGGTGTCAGAAAACTGTCCATTCCATTTGGCATAAGTATCCTCTTAGAGGTTGCAAAGGTTGAAAATGAAGATTAATATTTTGTAGCAGATCTTTCTGTCAGAAAGATTGATGTTGATTATTTCTTTTAAGTCACACATTTGACTTGGACTGAAGGCCAATATTCTTTTCATGGTATTTTATGTAGTTTAAAGCTCCTGTGTGTGTAGGATTTCTAAATATCTGACATTGGTGGTGACTCCTAGAGGCGATTTCAAAAATAAACTGTGGGACTCTTATTTTCTAGAAACAAAAACTTAGTTAACTTTATTGCTGCATAAGGCCATTTTGTCTCAAATGCCAGCAAAATATCTGATTATATCATATCACTCAGATATCATATACAATATTGTGTTTATCAAATGGGGGTGCGAGTACCCCTATGGGTACTTTGGAGTATTGCAGGGGGTACGTGAAATTTAAAAAAAATTTAATTTAAAAAATATCAGTTGGGCATAATTCCTGAAATAATTATACCATAATAAGTTCAATAAAACATGTAAATGTAAGTTTGATAAACCACACTTTATATTCAATATTGCTATTTTCAATGCAATAGTTAACTGCTGTAAACTGTCAACTGCCGCAACAAACACAATCTGTTCAGTTACGTTTTGCACCTTGAAATATTTCAAAGGAGGTGCATTATTGAAAAAAGTTTGAGGACCACTAAGGTACTGAACTTTCTAGTCTCCTCAACATTTAAATACATCTTCTTAATTGCTGAGCAGAAGGTGGTGAAAAATGTTTCTAACATTTACTCCAGTTTTCTCTTAATTTGTTTGTTTTCAGAAAAATTGATTCTTCTGAGCAAAAAAGGTGTATCTTCAGCATTTTAAGTACCTTGCTACTGTACATAAATGTGCTGGCAAATATACGTCTGTCTCATATTTAAATAAACCCCAGAGTTATTTTTACATAAAAGTCACGATGGCGATCTTATTACTGTATGACCTCGTAATATTTCCGAAACACTTCCAACGTGACTCACGTCTGAATTGAGAGCTGTCGAATTAACATGAGGGCTACAACAGCACAAGGTTAAATATGCACATATTTAAGAGATTACACATATTTCATGTCATTTCATTAAAAGGCTTTAAGTTAGGTTAGCTATGTACAATAGGATAGGACAGTCTTCTACTCTATATCAAAGCAATATTTTCGGGCCTATAACACGTGCCTATGTCTATGTTTAACATTGCCTTGTGTAACCTGCACAGCAATTCATTTTAATGTAGATATATTGTACATATTTTTATAGTATTTTTTCATATTTTCATTGCTATTTTTTTCTATGCAGCTTTCATTTTAATTCAGATATAATGTACATATTTTTACAGTATTTTTTGTATTTTTATTGTAATTTTCTTCTATTCTGTATTTATGTTTCTTGATTTTTGTATTTTTATTTTTAATAAAATTTGTCTCTTACTATGTTTATCTATGTTTATGTTATGCGCCGATACACCAAAGCAAATTCCTTGTACCTGAAACCTCTTGGCAATAAACCGGATTCTGATTCTGAAATGATAAAACTACTCATTTTAATCCATATATATATCAACAGCAAAGAGCAGTCAATATTTGTCAACATGAACAACTCTCTCTTCCCAAAGCAGAGACATTAAAAGTAAAGATTTAAATCTGTGAAGTCTTGAGCTGCAGCGTCTCACAGCAAATGAGAGACAGCTTATCTGGAGCCACAACGATGTTTGTTTGAGTTTCTATTTCCAAACGGTATCTTTTCTGTAGTGGTGTTATCAGCTCTGAACCAGAAAATATACTCTTATCCCCAGAAAATCCCTCCGGGGACTCTGCCAGTCACCTTCATTGTCTTTCCCAATTCTTTATTTGCTGTGGAGCAGCGCAAAATGAAACAACTTAAAGACACCACATGTTCTTAGCTCTCTGCTTTGCAGAAGTGTGGCTTGTGCTTATAAATGCTAAGTGGATTGCCGTCGGCTGTAGAAATAACATATAGGAATTCATAAACTAAATACTATTCACTGTTAAATGCTCTTGTTTTCTGCTCTGTTATTTATGTACTTTATCCAGTGTACAAGCAGCATATAAATACGATTTATTTAAAAAATAATCATACAATTCCATGTCAGTGGAATGAAAAGGGTACAGTAGGCGTTTTAAGGCAGTTTGCCATATTATATGAATATTCATTAATCTCATTTGAATAAAATGCTATACAGCTGGCATATGTTCCTTTCTTCAAACGTGGAGCGGCAGAATGACAGATAGGGTGAGTGGATGAAAGAAAGACTGATAGACGCATACACTACACACACACACATTAGAGAACCACTGTGTTGCACTCACTGCCTTTGCGTTGGCGGTAAAGGAAGAAGGCGAGCGCCAGTAGAAACATGAGCAGCAGAATGGAGGAGCCCACCGTACCACCGGCGATAATTCCCACTGGAACAATATCTGAAACAAACACAAGCAGAGAGGTGTCAGGGTTGAGGGACAGCTGCTGCCTCATTGTTACAGAAACCCGCACGGATCTTGTGTCGTTTAAGCATAAATCACGTGTCCTAGCTTAATATTGAGTCTCTGAAGGCTGTGTATACGTTGATAAAGCATGCAAGTCAGACAACGGGTGAAAAAGCTCTTTTTCTCTCTCTCTCGAAGATGTTTTGGTAGATTTTCTGAAGCTTGAAAGCTGAAAGAATAAGAGCCAGATAAGACTGACGGAGCATGAAGAAATCATTTTCTCAATGTAGTGTGACGTACCAAGTCCTCACAATAAAATGAGTTACCATCCAGAATGGACTTATAACACCGATCATCTGTCGTCCAGCTGAGGCTACTGCGTAATGATCTTGCTCAAGGGCACTTCAGTTTGTAAGAGAAAGAAGAGCATCTTATTTAGGGACATAAAAGGACCAGCATGTAACATTTAGGGGGATCTATTGGCAGAAATGGAATATAATATTAATAAGTATGTTTTCATTAGTGTATAATCACCTGTTAATATGAATCGTTGTGTTTTCGTTACCTTAGAATGAGCTGTTTGTATCTACATAGGGAGCAGGTCCTCTCAACAGAGTCCGCCATGTTGCACCGCCATGTTTCTACAGTAGCCAAGAACGGGCAAACCAAACTCACCGCTCACTCCCCACATACACACACACACTCTACACACTGGCTCTGCTCCAAATGACCTACGCTACTCTTACAACAACTGGATCTAGAGAGGAACATATTTCTGTTTTCGCTTCGGCCACCGTAGCTCTCCAACACGATTGGCACACGGGAGAGGCTTCAGTTGGTTGCAATCTCCTCACCTCACCGCTAGATACTGCCCGATCCTACACACTGGACCTTTAAAGATACCATGTGATACCAAACATTAGATTTTAAAAACTGTTTTGCAACCTGCATTGTTTACGTCCATGTGTGCTGGCTTCATGTAGAAGATTTCTTCTTCTCTGCCTTTTGCTGGCGTATTGCAGTAGAAGACTGTGTATTACGTCACCTGGGTGCTTGTGTGCATACTTTAAGGTTTAACAAATACACTGAATGTGTTTCCTCTCTTTTAGCATATCTGCTTTCTTAAATGTTTTAAAAACATGCTCTTTTTCCATGGGCAGTCTTCTTCTGCTCTTCTTTTAGGGACACAATGCTACTTTTTAAAAGGGTCTTTAAGGGCCCAGTGGCCAACCGCAGTACTGTAACATAAATATCCTCTATACCCCAAAAAGCATGTTCCTCTTGGACATGCCATTATAAAAATGATGTCTGTAAAACCAACCTGTTCTCACTCCAACTCAGTAAATACCGCCGCTTGGTCAGTGGCCCTCAGTGTCTGATACAGACACACTGAGGCACCCTTTCACGTCTGTATGAGATAGACCGGGCTTTCATCTAACTCCAGTGTAAACCCATCCGCGTCATTATTAGAGGGGCAGAGCATCTGACATAGTATAAAGAGTGAGAAAGTCTGCATTGGGCAGTTGGTGGCAGAGGTTGGATGGGTCAAACTGCTGTTAATGTCCCATGGTTTTGTTACATAACTTCTGTACTTTACTAACGCCAGTTACATAACAAACATAGTTATTTAACGTAACAAACGTACTTATTTTAACTCAAACCATAATCTTTTCCTAAACCTAACCAATTAATTTTGTTGTGTAAGTAACCCTAAAAACTAAGTAAACCTACATTGGAAGTTTATTTTGAAAATACTCTGAATGCATGTAACAAGTGGAAACTGTATGTTTCCCGTGAACATGGATGTTTATTTTGAAAAGACAGTTTTGGACATGCCGTCCCTGACATGTCCAAAACTGACGAGGGTTACCTAGAGCGTCATAGATCGAAGCGTAGGGCCACTGACCAAGCGGCGGTATTTGATGAGTTGGGAGTGAGAAGGTGTTGGTAAGAGTTGAAAGCACAACTTAAATGGAAAATACACTGCCATATTCAACTGACACCCACAATCTCAGTTATTTGCGCATTTTTTAGTTTTTCCATACCCGTCTCCTCCAGGGTGATGATCATGGTCCCGGGTCCGAAGGAGTTCCAGGCGGTGCAGTTGTAGGGCGAGTGGAAGTCAGACTCCATGACGTTGTTGATGGTGAGGGTGGAGAGGACGGCACCGCCCTGGGATGGAGGTTTACTCTGCTCCACGGTGTACCTCTCCATCAGGGTGCCCTTCTCCTTCTCCCACACGTTCTCCTTCCACGCCCAAACCTGAAACACATAATTTAGGATTATTTATTATTTTGGAATTTGAGGAGGATGGTACAATACAACTAAGCTGCTGCATAATGTATGTACACAAAATATGTTAATCCCTTATGAGCCACAGTGTAGTGTGAGATCATACAGGAGTCTCAGCTGACCTGATTACGAGGTGGTTGGAACTCCCTGCTGAGTATCTCAGGTTAAACTTACTACAAGGAACTTTTAACTGGTTATGAAACGGTCTCAATTTCAAATCCGAATTTTGCCTATGGCACCAAAAGGGCTAGAACTGGCGCTACTGATGCCTCTATATGACCTACATAAGCAAACGGGACCATCAGTGAGAAGATAGGCTATTTCTGTATAATTATTCTTAATGCATGTCATCGGTGCCAATGGGTCGGATTCCGATGAAGTCATGCATGTTCACCAGAAACTTCCTCAGCTCAGACTCCAGCAGGGCTACCCGCCTTTAACCTTCGTCTCGCTGCTCCGCCGGTCCCCGCTGGGAGCCAACACCGACACCATGCTGCTGGAGGCCCACTGGAGGGAAGGCAGGCACCGGAGAACCGCAGACTGTCAGACCCTGCTGCAGTAAAATGATTTTTTCTAATGGTGGTTTTCTAAAGGCACTCTTGTGCTCGGAAACACTACCGGTTTTGTCCACAGGGACCGCCAAAATCAACACAAAATTAAAGTTCCTCGTAGTAACTTCAACCAAGTTGGTAAAAACTTTTTTGTTGTTGTTTTTTCTTTCATGTCTTTTATTTACTATTATACAATTAATCTGAGATTTTTACTAACTGTAACCTTTATATTGTTTTTGACATGCTGTTGTGGTCTTTTTTGTGAGTTGTAAAGCATTCTGTAGTTGTGTTTAAAAAGTGCAGGTTATACTTATATGTGATCAATGGTTACGGGCCACTAGAAAGCACTTTGTAGGCAAAACTTACTCTCAACCTCACTGTGTGATCTGCCACTTAAAAGGGATTGCATTAAAACGGTAAAGCAGGTGTACATCAATTTAGGATTCAGTTATAAGATCAAAGGCTGGGTACATCTGCGCACTAAAACATTTGCAAACATATAAATCTGTTCCTAATCAACACAGCCGATAGGAGCTAGCGCGATGAAGACGCAATTTCCAATATGTTTCATTTGTTTGATTTTTATCTAAACTCCACTTTTTTACAGCTGCAATCACCCGATTCCCCCTCAGGGATCAATAATGCTAATTTCACTTTATCTTATCTTATGTAATATTAACCACAACAGACTCATGTACACACCTACACACACTAACACACACAATATATAATCACAAGTAAACACTCAGCAAACAGATGGGCTGGTGTTAAGAAAGGTTAAGAGAGACTAAAGCGAGTCTGGGCAGGAAATACATTCTAAGCAAAACAAATTATATTCTCACACCTTGGTAAATATGTATTTTTTTCTCCTGGTGCAGTATGCGCCTAATTAAAGTTTTCAGGCTGGGAAAGAAAGAATTTCCTCACAAATAAATCAGAACAGTATGTGTACATGAGCGATAAAAACTCAAGCAGGTTTTTCTACTTAAAATATGCTGAGGTTGAAATTTGAGGGTATTAAATATGGAACATGGCATTATCAAATATACATAGAGCCATATGTTGGGCTAATGTACCTTTTAACCTGGTTTTGAAAAAAATTGAAAATGATCAAGAGTGGATGAACGAGAAATTAAATAAAGACCCAAATCTTCTGCTTTTTTTCCCTCTCTCTCAGACAATCTTACATAATGCGTCTTTTCTGTCTCCACAGTCTGCTTCTCAAAATCCTTCACTTTCTTTCTTTTTTCCTCACAATGATTTAATTGCACCACCTCAGTCTGTATTTCTGTCTCCCTTTCTCAATATCTCATTGCCTCTATCACACACACACACACACACACACACACACACACAGCATCATACTCCATATTTTATAAGTCCTTGTGTCTGTGCATTAAGCCGAGACTATAATGTCGTATCACATTATACGCTCTGAGCTCTCTGCCAGTGCAGCAGGGGGCTGAAGCTTCCTAAAAGCTCTGATTTCTGTCATGTCGGCACTGCACAATTGGATAATTGACGCTGAAAGGTACAGAATTTTACTCTCCCTCCATCTCTCTCCCTCTCATTTCAATCTGTTTTACCCCGACACCCTCTCTCACTCATTCCAGCCTTCAAACTCAAATGTTGTTACTGGCTTTTTTTTTGTGATTTGTGAGCATTCTGGTGTTTTCCCCTTTTTTTAAAAGGTTTATATCACATAGCCATACAGCTCATTTTGTTTCTTATATAATGCACAGACATTTTTATATTGATCAAGTATTGCACTCAGCGAGTTTAAGAAAAGGCAAGAATGAAAAAAACAGCGTACAGTTCTGCAGTTACGGCACATTCGGATATTCCATTACAGTTTGCTGGTGAGGCAATCTGTGCGAACGCTTTCTTATAGAGAAAAGATGGTTACCACTTTGCAAGGGACCACTGACTTGGAACGGTTTCGCCTGGTTGGTCCAATTCATACTGAAATCAAGATGGTATGGACGCTGCACTGACACTTTCACGGTGAAGATAACAACTATTACTATAAGTAACACTAGAAGCCGTGTTCTCCTGTTTTCATGAATCTTATCTGCTGCACTCCAACATTTCAGTACTGCGCGTCTCCTCTTTCATATCAACCAAACACTACAGCAGCTGCTTTTGATGAGTCACACCTTCCACCACAGAGGAGGAACAGATCGTTCTCGCACACTCATTTGGAGAACAATGCCACTTGTGCCAATCGTTTAGCTAGAGAGCAGAAATAATTTTGTTTTAAGCAGGAACAAGGATGTGTTGTGATCAGGATTCTGTTTGAGGCAGATGCAATCTGAAAAAGGTCGAGCTCCTCTGCGGCAGATTACAACTTCCAAGGATGGACTTACTATCTTATCAGGTGGGGGGGTGCTTGCGATGTAACACTTGATCTCTCCTCTCTCCCCTCTGACAGAATACTGGACTGGATCACTGGAGATGATGGGGGGGCCTGAGTGAGTGAGGCAGGATGAGAGAGAGAGAGAGAGATGGAGAAGACATAGAGACATAAGAGGATTACTACAACAAATCACAGTACTCAATCAAAGTACACTTGCATTCAACTTATGCTGCATTCACATGGAATCAGGCAGACGGCAGACGGCAGACGGCAAACCGGATATCATTTTAGTGGACGAAGGAAGGACAGTAAAATTAGGTTTCAGACAGTCGAGTACCTGCAACAGCATTGCCGTCCAAAGTTGAAATATTTAAATTTTTTGCCATCCTCTGTGATGAAATTTACAACCTGATGTTATGTAGCTATAAAGTTGTTCAAGGTTGCAATAGAATATTAAAGGAACAGTGTGTAGGATCTGGCGGTATCTGATGAGGTTGCAGATTACAACTTCTTACAGAAGAAGAAGAATTACAGAAGCGTGTTGGAGAACTACGGTGGCCGACGCGGAAACGCGAATGTCCCTCTTTATAGCCAGTTGTTGTAAGAGTAGAGTGCTTAGAATGTGTGTGTACGTGGGAAGTGAGTGGTGAAGCGAGAGAGAGCAGCGACGACGGCAGCAAGTAACGTTATCGACTCCGGCCCAAGCAGGAAAAGTTAACAGAGTTTGGTTTGTCCGTTCTGGGCTACTGTAGAAACATGGAGGTGCAACATGGCGGAATCCGTGAAGAGGACCCGCTCCCTATGTAGATATAAACAGCTCATTCTAAGGCATAAAAAAAACACAACAACTCATCGAGCGTAGCGTTAGTTCAGGCAGGCCATGATGTCAAGCTCTGCTCATACGACGGCTATCAGCTGATAACATCTGATCTTAAGCCAGCCCAATCAGCTGATGCATCAGCTGACGGATCAGCTGATTCTTCTCTATGCATTCATTGGTAAATTTCATACAGGGCGCCTTATTTAAGCTGCTTCAGCCTGCCTACCGTTGCTGCTTCCTCTACAAGCCGCTCGCAACCCACCTCCACCCCACCACCTCCTTTTAATACTGTTTCTAGGGCTGAGCGGTATGGCCTAGGAATAATATTGCGATATTTTAGGCTATATCACAATACACGATATATATCGCAATATTTTCAAATATCCTCTAAGCACTTCATAAATGCTCAATTTAACCCTTTGATGCATACAATCACACCAATATTATGATTCTTGTAGCCCCTGCAGCATATGTCTGCATTAAAACCTTCTGTTGATATTCATTAGTGGTTCTTTGGAACAATTTTAATCTTTCATACAAAAAGGGATGGCTTGGAAACATTACATGACATTTGTGTTCGATGTTCGCGATGTAGTCGTTTTCTGTACCGCGCAGGACAAGCCGCGATACATCGACTGTGTTCGATGTGTCGCCCACCCCTAACTGTTTATGACTTAATCAATGTCAATTCTGTTGTCATTGATGCCGGCTCTGTTCTGCACCCAGGGGGGTCTTTGCTGCTGCTCTCCCTGCCTTTGGCTTTCCATGTCTGCACATGGAAGGGCAAGGAGGTGTGCTCTCCTTGCCTCATGCTACCACGTAGGCTCGTGGATCCACGCATGCGCGTGGATGGGCAGGGAGGTCCCAGAACAGAGCCATACCGCCAAATATAATGTATATATTACTGCAAATGGAATAAGTGTCTTTGACTAAAGTGGTCCTGACTGAATTATATTTAGGTGATTATACACTAAAGAAAACACACCTATTAATATCATATTCCATTTCTGCCAATAGATCTCCCTAATTGTTACACACTGGTCCTTTAAGTGAAAGCTGCATTTTATAGCTACACGCATTACAAGAATAATTACATAAAATAATGAAAATTAATGAAATGCAGCATTAACAACATATCAAAAAGTCATTACCACACCAACCCTTACTATAAGAACCGTAACCAGGGACCACCAGTGAGAAGATTTTATACTATATTTCACAATGCGATGATTTTTTTCGGCAATTTGAAGCAGTAGGGTGTTGTGCTCATTGACATTTGTTTCCCAGTTGGAGAAACAACAAAGACAGTCAGAGCTTTGTGGGTGGGATTAAAAGCTGTTTCACAAACACAAACACAAATTTTCGTCTGAAAATTTTGCACAGAAATTTATGAAACCTGATTTTGTGGGTTCTTATGAATTCTCGCACACCTCTGCGGAACATTTGTGCAAGGGGGAAAATGTATTGGACGGACCTTGATTTCAGTAGATGTCCACCTGAGGATATATATATGTTTGACCAATAAAATCCATTGTTCCAAGTGATGTCCTACCTCCAGGTATTTGCATGCAGATTTTCCGTATTCCCATACAGCATCGTACTGGTGCGAAACGGCTTTAAGAAAGAGGTCATTTTTATGATTCAGAGCTAGAATCCATTTAAAGAAAACAGGTGACAGCTAGCCATTGAATGGCTATTGAATGGCTCAGGCAAAATAGGACCTGGTCACACCAACCTATACCACGATTTCAAATTTTATATGGTGCTTTCGTGTGGGGTGAACTTTGACCCTGGAATTCACGCTCTTGACCAACTATTTATACTTAAGAGCTACACATTATGCTACGCTGTAGCTGATGTGCGCCTCTTCAAAATCAAACAAAACGTTGAAGGTATGGAGGCAGCAGAGATACCACAAGGAAGTTGAAGAAAGACTCATCTGCTGCTGCAAAGGCATCTCCACTGGAAACCTGCTCATTGCATATTATTGCTTATATGCACAATGGATGAAAGAACCTAAACACAGCCATTGCACAGCAGTAGTCTCCAATTCAGTAATGAATCAAGGCCAAGTGAAGGTTGCCTGGATGTAACTCGTTATATAAGTATGTGTGTAGCCCACCGTTGCTCTGCTTCACAAAGTAAATGAAAGAATGTAAACACAACTACGGCGGGGACTATAATTAATGCACGATACAGCCTGATCATGTATGATGTGTCTAGTGTTCAAATGGTGAAATCCGGTGCTGAAGTATGGATTAAAACCTACTGTATGCCATAAGTATCTACGGTAGGACTACGGTTATAACCTCTTGCGTCAAGTTATGTATAAAACCAGCTTGAGGACCCAAAACAGAGAAAGGGATCATATTAGCCGTGTTGCACCATCCAATAACTTTCTTCTTCTCCACAAAATGCATCATGGCTTGCATTCAGTCGGGGAAAAGGTGTGTATGGTGCAAATACTTATGTTTATATTATCTGTATTAACATATAGAGTGCTCCAAGGATGACATATTTTTGTAGGCCAACCAGGAAGTTAGTATCGCCCTGGTTCCCTCGACAAAAAGCCAAATGGATTGTTCCATTGGGTTTTGGATTATTGCAGAAAATAAGCTCTGTGGCAAACACACGTTTATGATACTTACATACTTATGATACACGTTTTGTTCAGCAAGATAATCTCTACAAATGAACACCACTTTATGATTTTTGAAGTGTGAATGCAATCACCAGAAGTAAAAAGCTAACATTAGGCTATAAACGGACTACACCACAGTCACATGATCGCGAGTATACACAACGAGACTGTAAAGGAGGACGAGTCGGCATGATGACGTTTAGTAGTCTCATTTAGCCACTTGTACCAACCGCCTTTTTTAAGACACATAAAGCCTTCAAAATTCAAAGGGTATTTATTTATGTATTTTATATTGTAGAACAAAACATTAAAATCTCTTAAGCTTGTGTTAACCACAGACCTTTTTTCAGGCATCTAATTAAAAAAAACCCATTAAAAAACCCATTGACTTTCAGACGAGGGAACCGGAAAATGTTAACTCATTTCTGGGTTTTAGGAGACATTCCTGTATTGCCCGGTTAGTGAACGAAAGTAGCCACTAGCTCACCAAGCTCAAGGACGTGCCAATGAATGTCGCCCTTTGTCAGTTGGCGAAGATTTAAAGAGCGTTTGTGAACTCCCTTTTCGTCATTGTGTTCTTGGTGAATCAGCTTTGATTTATTGAGTAATTGCCGGTCTCTCGGGGAGAGAGTTTTGACATTGAAATGTTGGCTTTGAGCCCGTTTAGGGCTGAAGAATTAGCAGTGGGGTTTGGGTCAGGCTTGGGCTTGAATGAATCAGGCTGGGTCATCGCCCACGCAGTACTCTACTCTGTACATACGGTGGCTTCAGCTGTTGGAGAGATACAGATACGTGTATGATGTATAGAATGATTATAGATTAAACAAACACAATATGGAGGTCCATGTGGGTTCATTATTCATATGTTTGACACAGAAGCAGCGCTTTGCTGTGTATAAGAAGTTCTCTTCTACATGTTTTTTTCTTATAATTTCTGCTAATATCAGAACTGTTATTAATAGCAAACTAATTGGATGGTAACTGACCGTTGACAGTGAGTGTAACCTCAGTCTCTCCCACTCCAATCCGGGGCACGATGGCCTTGCAGACATACTGGCCTGCATCAGCCTGGCTCACTGACTTCAAATACAGCTGGTTGTTGTTGCTGAGTACCTGGACACACACAAACAAGTATAAGTATGCATGAGAAGCAGGATAGGAGTAGCTTTGTGAGGTGGAGAGTGGAGATAGACAGACTGGGAGAGATGTTAAAAAGAGGGGAGGGAGATCTATATTTAATTCATAAAACATGTTGATTTACTCAGCAGGCTCCATTAGTTTTTTTCCTGGAGCTTTTCTCAACTTGTTAGGCATGAATTAAAGATTTAAGATATGAAGACGGAGTCTCACTTCTTATCGTGTGCTTTACAACTGAGCAAACATTTATGAAGTCTAGGTCTCGGACATTAATATACAGTAGGCTTGTTTTATGGAGGATTTGGCCGTAGTTCTAGGAGTGGGATTAACCTCAATATGAGATGCTCTGACTTTCTCTTTCCTCCTGCATACATTTAAATAGAGAGGCGAAGTCCCGCCCCTTCCAGTGGAACACCATGGGACCTTATTTCGGAAAAAAATATGAACGGTAGTCAACGGCGAGAGACAAATATTTTTTTGATCCCGTTGGAATTGCGCCATGAATCACACATATGATGTTTGTCAATTTAAATCAACATTTTGCAAGTCAAGAAAGTCGCAGTTTGTCGTAAAACTGTTTAAGTATCAGACTATGAAAATACGTAGTTAGAAAGACTACGCGCCCAAAATTCATGTAAGTGACGAAATGCCTGTGTGAAATGCCTGTGTGTTTCTTACTGGGATGAACCGACACGAGCAACGGGTCTCACTCGTTCTTTCACATCCCGGCTGATAAAAAGACCAGGAGTCACTGGATAAAACACATCAGGTAAGATAACGTTTCATTTTTGCGTGGAACATAGTGGTATATTATGCGAGACAAGAGATGTAGTTAACTGAGTTTTTTCACACAAAGCTAAATGATACTACGACAAACCTATGACAAACTGCGACATCATATGTGTGAATCATGGCGCAATTGAAACGGGATCAAAACATTATTTGTCTCTGCCAGTGACTACCGCACATATTTTTTCCGAAATAAGGTCCCATGGTGGTCCACCGAAAGAGGCGGAACTTCGCCTCTCTATATGTCACATTTAAGTGAAATAAAAACTTAAATCAGGCATGAATATAAAATATATACAGGGTCAAAGGTCGGGGGGAAGGTTAGATGGTTTGTTCTCACCATGCTGGAGCCCTTCTTGGTCCAGGTGAGGGTGAGTGGGGGGTTTCCAGACCACTTGCAGTTCAGAGTGACGTCAGCGTCCACATCTACCGTAACTGGCCTGGGCTCCACTACCAGTATTGGGCCGACTGAAAGAGAGTATAAGCTTTAAAGCCCCTGTATGCAGACACTTTTTGATAAAATACAGACTTGGTGATCTCAAAGTGTTAATTAAATAGAATACCCAGAATACAACCCGATATCACACCAAAGCGTGTAATAGACCCACCTGTCTACCAGACGACAGCGTGGCACACTTGTTAACAATACATACTTACAATAAGTACGTATACTAAGTTAAACACGTACGGAAACAACATAACGCCAGTAGGGATAACAAGTGAAAAACGTCACTACAAAACACATTTAGTACATTTTCCTCTTCACCTTTTAATTCTATACAGTGAAATGGACATACCTTTTCTTCATTCCTTTTCTGATTTTGTATATTTTTCAATTAATGAAATTGTTTTATCTAAATATTTTCAGTAACTAGTAATAAATGCCATAAAACTTTGTTGAATTGAATTGAACTGACCTGAGAGAAGCAATTAAACAGTAACCATCTATTGCAAATGCATTCTGCACAATACAGAAAAACGGTGTAGTAACAAAATAAATGCAGCGTGGCTCTTCAAACAAATACTGACAAATATAGTTACTAGAGCACATAAATATCATCAGAGTCCCACTCAGCTCAGGAGTGTTTGCACTCTACTCACAGTGCACGTCCACCAGGATGCTGACGTTGGTGCTTCCCACAACGTTGAAAACCTGACAGGACACGGGCTCGGTGAAGAAGGAGTGATCTGCTGTGGTCACAAACACGCTTTCCCTGGCGCCCTCCAGCAGCACGCCGCCTTTTGCCCACCTGACAGAGAACAACATCACCATTGAACAAGTTTTCAAGCGTCACAAATCATTGTTATGTGTGTTTTTCAGCAGGAGATCTCAAAAGCATATTTTTGGTGGTGATACAAATGTTAGACAATGAGTGTTTTTATATTATCAATTAAAGCTATTAAACTAGCATTTAAAAAGCCTTGATGTCAAAACCTGAGGGAATGATTGCAAGCTAAAGAAATACATTCCTTTTTATTTCTGTTATCCAGATATATGGCTCAAAATCATATAACCATATTGCACATCTGCCATTAGATGACATTTTAATATACACTCAATAGGCTTAGTGCCTAAGTGCCTGGCAGTGCTCCCACTCTGGGACCCTCTGGTGCAGTCTCAAACCTCAGATTAAAACCACCGCGTTTAAGTCCAGCATTTAGCAATTTCAGAGCTTCAGCGCTGTCACTTAAGATTAAAGTCGGTGTTTAATTGTTTAAACGTTCAATACTTTCACCAATTCTGTTCTGCAAGCAGAAATTACAATTCAGGATCGCCTCCAGACGGCGGTTACAAGCAGATTGGAAGAGATGAAAGGAAATCTATTGGCATTAAACAGAATTGCAGTCTGGCTCCTGATGTTGGACTGCAGGTATCAAATGAAACGCTGTCCCCAAAAAACATTGACCATCATCAAAAAGTCCTGAACTGGACATAAAGTTGCTACAATGCTGTCAAAGGGAGTGGAAACATATTGATTGTTTGATAAATAGTACAGAATGTTTAGATATTGAAGTCAACTCAGTTTTTCTATTTACAGGTACTATGTGAAGCAGTTATGTATTAATCACTTTGTTTTGCCAATGTGTGAACAGACTGTAGCGCAACTTAAAAACTGAGACCTTCCCCGACTTTCATAGTTGCCTGTGGACTGATTTGTATCTGAAGGACTCGGGACAGTATTGCTGGAAAAACCCAAAGGATGTGACGTTTATTCGTGTGGCTTGCCTCTCGTCAGCTAATTCATCCAGACTCCCTGGTCTGATCTGGCTGGTTAATTGGCTAGCTTGCCGTTTGCAAATTACTTTATCAGCTAACGTTACAAAGCAACCAACGCCAGCTAATGAAGTAATTTGCAAAATGGAAAGTTAGTATCATGAAACCAAGGGGTCCAAATAAAATATAGGACTGTCAAAGTTAACGCAGTAATAATGCCTTAATGCAAATTTGTTTAAACGCCACTAATTTCTTTAACGTATTAACTCAACTTGCAATTTTTTGCAAGGTTGTTGCGGGCTCAGTTTTAAAGCTAGAGTGAAGATACTGGTATCATATGAAACTAGAAAACCTAAGGAATCATCGGTACCGACCATGTCATACTAGCTTGTGAAGGAGGTTCAATAACGCTCCAAACTTCTGCTAAATTTTGGCGAGGAAAAAGTGTCATGGCCATTTTCCAAAGGGGTCCCTTGACCTCTGACCTCCAGATATGTGAATGAAAATGTGTTCTATGGGTACCCACGAGTCTCCCCTTTACAGACATGCCCACTTTATGATAATCACATGCAGTTTGGGGCAAATTATAGTTAAGTCAGCACACTGACACACTGACAGCTGTTGTTGTGTGTTGGGCTTGAGTTTGCCATGTTATGATTTGAGCATATTTTTTATGCTAAATGCAGTACCTGTGAGGGTTTCTGGACCATATTTGTCATTGTTTTGTGTTGTTAATTGATTTTCAATATACATTTGCATAAAGCAAGTATATTTGCCCCCTCCCATGTTGATAAGAGTATTACTTGACAAATCTCCCTTTAAGATACATTTGAATAGAAAAACAATGTGTGATTAATTTGCGATTAATTAAATATTCTAATCAATTGACAGGCCTAATAGGAACATTACAGATAGTAACGTTATTTTAAATATGATATGTGTTTGCTATGTAATGTCATATCATACCCAGGATGCTTGCTCGCGCCGATGGAGCGTGAGCATGCATGCGAGCAACAGGATGCTGACTGCAGTTCACTTAATGGCCACCAGTGTCATGAATATTCCACATAGTCGGCTACCTTTAAAGTTAAATTCTGGTAAAATTTCATTCAGACCTGAAGCCAATGATTGGAGGGTTGCCAGTGGCCTGGCAGGTGAAGGTGACTCTCTCGCCCTCCAGAACGGAGCGAGGCTCGATGGACAGGGTCACCATAGGAGGGTCTACACAGGGAGAGATACATATTTGATGCACAACTAAAGGTAAACTGCATGGTTGTTGTGTTTCAGCTTTGCCATGCAGCATGAGGATTCATTTCCCTCACAAATAAGTCACACAAACTATAAATTTCACAATAAATTCTGGTAGTACAAAACCCCACGACTCTACAGCCTTCTGTACTAACACAGCACTGATTCTACATCTACTGTTACTGCAGTTATTCTCCCAGTAATTACAAACGACACTGTGTTGGAAAAACACATCAATCTTCTTGATTGAAAATTCAAACTGCAGTTTCCTTGTGAGCAACCATTTCTTATTTCTTCAGGGACACAAATGAAATCCCTTAAAACACTAAAAGTATCAGGTTTTCCAGATGTTGAAGAAAATCAACTTGCTTAACTGGCTTTAGGAGAAAATTACTGGCTCCAAAGATGCATGGTGCCAAATCAATGCAAACAGCTAAATCGAACCTGGAACCAGCCCAAGTTTGAGAATGGTGAAAAAAAAATAGTGGCTGTAAATTCATATGCACAGCACGTGTGTTGTTCTTCGATAATGATTCGATAATGATTCAAGTTGGCAAGTGCTGGGGCAGCTAATTAAAATTATAGCGTGATTTTGCTATGTGCCTACACAAAAACAGCCCTGCCTATGAACCTTTACACTCTGACAGAGAAAAAGGGCAACTTACGGTGGACGTTGAGGGTAACAGTGGCTCGTTTGCCCATCGGCACCGCCGGGTTGCTGGCCACGCAGGTGAAGTTGCGGCTGCTGTCGGTGTCGACTGGTGTGATGGGCAGGTAGCTCCTGGTCGTCACCCTCTTCCTGTCAGGTAGCACTTCCTGTTCGCCAAAGAAATAGGGAGGGAGAGGAGAGGATGGTAGAATTTAGGGAAGGGAGCAGAGAGAGAAACATCAAAGAAGAGGAGGAGGAGCACGGTGGATGGGGAAGGACGAAAAGGACAAAAAAATGGAGGAAACGGGAAATATCATGGGAGAAATAAGAGAGAAGAAGGGGAGGAGAAAGGAGAGAGACATAGGAGGGTTACTAATGGAGCCAAGAGTGATCAAGAAATAGCATAATATTGAAATAGAAACTGCAATCTGGAGTTAGAAAAAAATATTTTTTCGACATGATGCAGGAAAGAAACATGTTGGAAATTGAAAAAGTGCATATACACAGTACCAAAACCGAGCGAGGCACCACAGTAGCGGTTAATGGGCTTAGGGTGTTAACATACTCGCCATTGGCGAGAAGGAGCTGACCAGCTTCCTTAAAGGCTTAAACGGAGGTGAGTGGTGATCTTCTTGACCTTCTCGCACATAAGATGGGTGACAGATTTCTGGTGAAGCATCCACAGGATATTGATCTCTAAGATAACAGAGTCGACTGTATCGGCACTACAGTCGGACCAACCTAGACCCAACTTAGCGCCAACCAAAAGACTGAAATCCACACATTGCAGGTGAACTTAAGGAGAGTGGTTTTAAAGTAGTCTGCTGTTATTTTAAGTAGTGGACAGGAAAGAAAGGAGGTGAGCTAGTGAGCTTAAAGGAGCAGTTTTATAGAAATCGGTGTTCTTGCACTTTATCATCATAATTCAGACGTTTAATGTTGATGCAGGAAAATAAGTGTCTGCAAAATGTTCTTTCAATTCAAGCAATTCAGTTTCATAAAGACACTGGACCTTGCATTCAAATGAGAGCTGAATGTGTGAAAAAGAAACACAGTAGTGCTGGAACATTTCATTCATTACTCAGTCACTTTTATATCATTCTAGATGAAATCCATTTTGGGGTTTTGGTCAATTGATCAGACAGAAGAAGCAATTTGAAGACGTCATCTTCGGCTTTAGGAATTTGCAATAGGCATCGTTCACAGTTTGACATTTCATAGTGTCTATAAAGTGAGAGTCTTGTTGGATTCCGGAGGTGGTTTGCTTCGCAATGCAGCCACAAAATCTGTCATGAAAGTGTGTACGGCCTTTACTGTAGTGTTAATGCGTGGTCAGTAACGCGATAACATAAGAGCATCATGTAATATGTATGAGCATGTGTGTGGGGGGGGCACAGAACTGTCTGCAAGAGATGTAAAAACATCTGTGTTTGAGTGTGTGAGTCAGTGTTTGCTGCTGCTTCTGTGTGCATATGAAAGCATGAGTGTGCATATGTGAGTGTGTGTGTATGTCTGTGTTCGCTTGCAGGCATAATTTCATGTGTGTAGGAGAATATACGGCAGTGTGAAGAGTGTGACTGTGGGAGAAATATATCGCTGTGGCCGTAAGTGTCACCTAGCACAGTTCCTGCCTATGCGTGTGTGTGTGTGTGTGTGTGTGTGTGTGTGTGTGTGTGTCAGAGAGAGTCTGTGGCTGTGCACGGGAGTTAATTAAACATGTCTTGGATCTGTGCATGTTTCAAGTTGTGTCACGACCAAAAAGTGGAGAAAGTGACAGAATGTCTCTAGGATATGTGTGTTCTGTATCCACGTGTGCTTCTCTTTTCTTGTAGTCAAAGATGGTACTTGTGCATATTATGTATTTAAATACATTAATGGTTTAGAATCAGTACGTATGTGAATATAAAGTTTACTGAAATACCACAAGTACATCCATTTAACTTAATTACAGGATGTGGCCCAAGTGGGAATCAAATCTACGACCTGATAAAAGTATAGGTAACCATGCAGGTATTATCAGGTTTCATTCCAAACCTCATTGCCTTTCATTTTCTTTTAAAACCTCTTAGAGAAACCAGAGGTACAATTAAATTTATTCTCCCAAATTGTCCTCATGCTGCAACACTTAATTTACAAATCAACTGAAATCTTAAAGGGACAGTTCGTCCCCAAAATCAAAAATACATATTTTCCCTCATATCTGTAGCGTTATTTGTCAACCTAGATCGTTTTGGTGTGAGTTGCCGAGTGTTGGAGGTGTTGTTGAATGTATTTTTTTGAGCACCACAAGCCGAGTGCCATCTAGTTCCATTATACTGGAGAGAAGGCAGAAATCTCTACGGCCGATATCTCCAACACTCGTCAACTCACATCAAAACAATCTAGATTGATAAATAGCACTATGGGTAAGAGGAAAAATATGCATTTTTGATTTTGGGGTGAACTGTGTCTTTAAACAGCTCCTAAATATTGAGTAACAGTTTTAGAGTAACAGAGTAACAGAGTTTGGATGACTGAACCATCACATTGCAGAGTTAAATACTGTTGACAATTACTGGCAAAGTAATTCATTTGATATGGTTTATAGATAGCTATGATGCATTTTAGTGATGTTTGTGCCCTTTCATTGACACTATTGAAAATATAGACTGTATTAATCGTCTCCTACAAGGTTGCAAGGCACAACATTCTGCTGCCCACTGGTTATCAGGTCAAAATCTGCAATTTGTAAGCATTAAATACTAAATATGGTCCCCATCTGCTTAGATGTTTTCATTTTGTCAACCAAGAACCAAGAAAGTCTTGTGCTGACTTTGCACTGCATACTGTGTTCCCCTAATGCAGGACTCCAGGGGTGATGTGCATACTGTAATTCCCTTTTGCAGTGCCCACGGCAAAAAGCATATAAACAAACAAACAAGCAGACTGAGAGTGGCTGCTATTGAGGAGCAGACTGTAGGTACCACGATGTGTGTTACAAGCTCTTTTGCTGCCACCAGTAGGCATTCGAGATTATGCAGATCTCATTTTTAGTGTAATAATCTCTTCATGGTTTTATGTGGGGTTTATGTTGCATGACTTGCACACGTGTGCTTGCTATTATCTGCATGTGTGCATGGGGTGTGTGTGAGTCACCGTGGACTGGAAGGCCCCCTCCAAAGCGACTCCATCCTTGGTCCACTGGATGTGTGCTGCAGGCTTGGCCCCGCGGGTCACACAGGTCAGGTTGAACGGAGTCCCAGCCATCAGCAGGAGCTCCGGGGTTCCATCGACCACCGGGTCCTCGGGGGGGACTGGAGGAGAGACACACACATGAATCCAAGCTTTAAAAAGGACACATTTATGCAAGTGTGCACTCGCGCATACAGACAAACCTGTACATGTACATATACATACACACAATACTGTCCAACTTGGGGGATTTAAAATAGAAGAGTGTGAATTCCTTCAACTTAAAACATTGAATTTCCTCGAGAAGCATTACTATATCATACAAGGCTGTGTTCCTTAAAAGTTCACATTTTGGAAATACAGCACATGGTTTCACGATGCAACAGCTACATGTAATGTTAAACTGTTACGCTTATTGGAGAATCAGGATGAAATTTACACCATATTGTTGCAATATCCAAATCTGCTGACATTTAACCTCTTTGATGATGGTAGTTTGTGATTTCTAAATTCCTATCTTATATGTTGTTTCTCTTCTATATTTCATTCTTCCTATATCCATCAGTATTGCAGAATCAAGAGCAACTCCCTGCTAAATATGAGGTTATGGCTATAACGTTAAGATGCCCATGGTAACTAGTGAGATGGGCAGCTCCACAAGACTGAGGAGATACATTACATGCCTTGCTCAAGAGCCACATAACACTGACTGTTTATGGTGTTTTTCCTTAACTTTCTCCATCTGCAGCTTCACCCAAATCCGTGAGCTTTTTGTTGTAATAATGGCAGAATATGTTTCCAACACCAAAGAAACTCATGGATTCTGGAAGCTGATGGAAACAGATAGAAAACCCAAAGGTTTACTCATACTGTATATAAGAAGTGGACATAGTCAGCGTGACATCACCCATTGACTGCTCAGGGTGCCTGTCCATGAACATCTCTCCATTAATGCATGTACAGTATAAGAACAACAGAGTGGAAAAAATAGAATTCTGCTCTTTTGCAACCAGAAGTGACACGAAAGGGTGGAGCTTTTTTAGGAAACAAAAAAATGTTACAATTAACTTTCATGAACTGAAAACACACTGTGAAAAGGTTAAAAGTTGTAAGACGAAAACACGGACAACTCCCATATCGGAGTGGTAGCGACCTGTCAATCATAAAAGTAGCCACTCCCTAAAGCATCCCCTGCTTTATGGTCTATTTTACTCTAAATGGGACCATCATTTACTAAATGAACATCATGCTGTATTGAAGAAGACTTGAAACTAGCGATTGAGACCATAAACTCATGTTTACAATGTTTACTGAGGTAATAAATCAAGTGAGAAGTAGGCTCATTTTCTCATATACTTCTATACAATCAGACTTCTTTTTGCAACCAGAGGAGTCGCCCCCTGCTGGCTATTAGAAAGAATGCAGGTTTAAGGCACTTCAGCATTGACTTCACTTCTCAGACCCTGAGGTAGCCGCCTGGATTTAATGTATGAATGATGCATCAAATATAGTCAGTAGTATAGAGCCACCTGAACCAAGGTCTTAACATGTATGCATATAAATTGATCATGCACTTTAACCACACTGCTCATCCGTAAAGGTACCGCTGAGTGTAAAGCTTGTTCCCTTTCTCTCTTTGATTTGATAATCATCTCCGGTCTGCTTGGAATGAAAAGGTCCTTTGCTCAAACTGTGCTGGTTAAAAGAAAATGGCCCCTTTATCTGCAGCCAGTTCACTTACTGAGTACATTGAGTTTGGCCCTCCTGGAGCGCAGGGCGGCCTCTGTGGCCTGACACTCGTACAGAGAGTCATCAGACAGCTCGGCATTGGAGATCTCCAGGTTGTACTGGCCGATGTCCAGAGCCCGCAGCACACGATACCTGGGCCAGGCTGCAGGAGACACACAACAGGTTTACAGTTGAATACATGGAGAGACATCCAGTTTAAGGCTCCCCTTTGTGATTCATGCGCTTGTTTTAGCTTCACTGTGAGTCATGCATGCTTATTTGCAGGTCAGAAAAGCTTGACGAGTTTAGAAAATTAACTCCTGGAATGTAATTTAAAAATAGTGGTACCACCACTGGAAAACATGACCTGCTGTTTTAAAATGATTGCTGGCATGAAGGAAGAGGCACATTACACCTTGCTATTACAGTCATGAATCATCATAATAGCAATGCCTTCACAAACGATCTGTGTCTGAGGATAATATCACTTTTATTTTAGAAACACTGAGTGATGGGTTGCAGGTAGTAACACTGAAAAAAATAACTTTATTTCAGGTTTTGCAACAGAACTTTTTATTTCCATCTGCTCGTTTAGAAAACTAGGCGAAAATGTAAATTCACAGGGGAAAAAAAAGCTCCAGCTTCACATTTTAGAGCTGGCATTTTTTCCCTTATTATTGTATTTTTTTTGTTATGAAAAATGTCTTAAAATCTGTGGGAACTTAGTTTTATTGACAGTGATTTTAGCCGTCCCAAATTTTCAATTCCTGCCCATAAAGTTTAGGCTGGAAAAGTATAGATAATAGAATATGCAAAGGAATTTAGTTCAAGTAAAGGGGTATTTCATCTAAATTAATAATCTACTGAACACATTGTGAGTTTTTGATAAAAAAGTATAGTAGACAGCTCCCTGCTACTCTGGTACACATGTTTTAGCTCTGTCCAAAATGATCTAACTACTGGAAATCTATTTCCAAAGTCTATCAGAGGTTTTTGGGCAGGTGATAGAACCTGATTCTTTGATTGCTAAATTCAGCGTCTCAGGAGAGGATAGTCTTCTTAAAAGACAAGATCGTAACCTTTTTAATCACAGTTGTTTTCCTAAACTGGAAAAACAGAAAACAAGAGAAAAGAGATGTCATACAGCACTTAAAACTAGAGGAACTCAGGTTTATACGTCGTGGCACTGCTGGCAAATTTGAGAAAATGTGGCGTCCCTTCCTGGATGATGCTGAATCCAGGCATTACATCTCCTCATAGGTAATTTACAGACCAGCAGTCATTGTCATTATTTTTGGATACACTGCATCAATGAATCTTTTCATGATAAAAACTTAAGCAACTTGAACCTCCCCCTTTTTTCCTTTTTTTTGTGTGTGTGTTTTTGTTTGTTTTTAATCTTCTGCCATTTACTTATTCATTTAATTTTGTGTCCCTTTTGCTGTTTTTGTTTGTAAAACACAAAAAATGCAATTAACTGTAATTAACTTATCTGTAAAACTGATAACCAATAAACACAATAAAAAAAGAAAAGTAGTCCCTATGAAAACTGTTCACAGTGTCAACCTGTTCTCATTCCCAAGGTGTTAAATACTGCGGCTTTGTCACAACCGCTCGATACCGCTGCACATGGCAGCCTTTAGCGCCAGTATGAAACGCACTAGGTGTTCCACTGACTATAATGTAAACCCATCCGCTGCGACAGTAAACACTCTGAGAAAGTTCGCCGGGAGTGTGGTGACATAGTTGTTCCGTGTTCACAACTTTCAGTGTCATATTGTACAAACGTAGGGGTTTTAAACCCAACCATGTAGTTTTTGCCTAAACCTAATAGTGGTTTTATTGCCTAATCCTAAAGTGACACCAAGGGTAACTGTAGTGGTTTTGATGCCGAAAATAAAGTGGGACATGACGCCAAGGGGGATGAGAACGTGTTGCTTTTATGGATTATCTACAGCTACACTTTTTTTTTTGGAATGATTATGTTGCTTTTACAATTTTTAGATGTTGTTTTTCAATGCTGTGAGTTGCACAAATGAAATCCTCCATTGTATTGCAGTTAAAAAAGACATCTCAGAGATGGATATTTACAAACCTCTGCAAATAAAACCAACCTATCTGGATGGATAGATACCACTAAAGGAAGATGAGGAAATATATAATATCATTAATTTTGGTGAAATAACACTTTGAATTGTAATTTCAAAAGCTGCATGTCACGTCGTTTTTCAGTGTAAGGAGCACAAACAATAGGAAAAGGAACAGAAAACCTTCGGAAACAATACCGCATCCACTCATCATCTCTCTTTTATTCAATGCCAGTGACTGTATTTCCGTCCTCTGCTGACACCTGTTCATGTTGTTTACAACATAAATCAGATGTAAAAGCTCTTATGAAATGGATAAAAGCTGAATCACAATTGCATTATATCAATCAGAGACAGAGAGCAGCAAATGGGACATGTATTTATGTGAAAATGTCAAAGCTTTTTATCATAACACGCAGATAGCATTAAGCATTAATAGCATTTATTTTCAGAAATTTCGAAGACCTTTTTGCATTAACCGGAGCCTCTGGACAACATGATAGTATACGTCCTTCACACAAACACACACACACACACACACAGAGGAAGGTAGTGAACGCAGGAGCACACACGAACGCAGCCAGAGATAAACAGCCGAGGGTTTTTTTGCACAAACACCGATCAAACATCGGCACATATACATTACATATACAGTTCCTGTATGATACACAGACTGCAGAACTACAGGCAGCGCCGTTCCAATTACGACACCCCCCCTTTTCTCTCTGTTTGAACCCTCGCCTCTCAGACAAAGACATAATTGAGCGTGACGTCCCACTAGGGGGCACTCATTGATCCTCCGTGCCCAATCCTAACATGACATCATGGATTCGGATGGCAAAGGCAGGCAGTTGGGGGTGCGCAGAGGAGGAAGGAGGGTGGTTGAGGGGTGGGGGTGGGGGTGGGGGGGGGGGGACAAAAGTATTAGTGGAGATTACATCATCCACTCCAGCACCTCGCAGCATAGCAACCACAGAGGTGAAAGCACCCCGGGGAGAAGGAGAAGGAGAAGAAGGAGGAGGAGGAGGTGGAGGACGAACAATAAACTGCCACTAATGCCCGCAGGTAGTGAGTAGATGTGTTTTAGGTGTTTGCATTGATACATGTAAACATGATACACACATGTATTTTATATATTGATCGTAAAAAGGGTTTTCTTTATATTTCATATGTTTTATATTCACATGTACGACTGTGTGACGTCGAAAAAGAAACGTTTTTGTCGGTGAATGAACGCAGATCTCCTACGTGTGTGTGTGTGTGTGGGTGGGTGGGTGTGTGTGCAAACCGCAGGTATGAATTTAATGCACAATCTGCACTCCCACACTCTCATCAACAGCTGTATAAAAATGATACAGGGCACATTACAACAACCTCTTATATGCGTCATGCACTCCTCGTTAGATCAGAATAGATTAATATTATTTGTCGGTTAAAAAATATTAACAACTTAGACTTTTGCTCCATACATTGACATGACCTCTTGTTTATGCCGTGGACGGGAAAATCAAAAGATTGAGACGGTATGTGTCAGGGATGAAGGGAGGAATGGCAGCACAGACAACTTAAGGATAAATAATGGGCAGAAGGTGATGATAGATGGATGAAAAGCAGAGAAAAAGAGACAGAGAGGGCAACATGTTTATCAAACGCCGGCGTGTTTATCATCGGAAACCCATGCTCGCAAAAAAGGCTGCAAGGACAAAGAGAGCATTACCGGCATAAAGAGAGAGGGAGGAGGAAGGGATGAGAGGAGAGGGAGAGAAATGAAAAGCAATGGAGGGGATCTGGGAAATACATAAAGCAAGTGATGATGGAGCTGTTTGAATGACGGAGGAGCAGGAAATAAGAGAAGGGAGGGAGAGAGAGAGAGAGAGAGACGAGCTGACCTTTACTGAACCTGTGAATTAAATTGAGTTGAACACAAGATTCACATCACATGTCAGATTATCACTTGTGTGACTGTGTGTTTCTGTGTGTGTGTGTGTGTGTGTGTGTGTGTGTGTGTGGGCGGCGGGCTGACTGGATGTGTGTGTGTGTGTGCGTGGGTGGATGTGTATGTGATATGTTTGTGTGCTATACAGTGCGGATTCATTTACAGCGTGATGAGAGATGTGATGTGCGGTTTGGAGCCGAAAGGGCACAAAGTACGCAAGAGCTAATGTACTCATCGTTTAAAATGTTACACGTTGTTGAGTACGTTATTAGATTTTTCATTAAAGTAAATATCTGTGACATTTTCATATATCATTTTTTGTTTTGTTTTACCCTTTATCACCGAATGATTTTAAAATAGGGTTTCATGCGGGTAATGAAAGCTTTGTCTAATAAGATTTTCTTCAGAAAAGAAAGAAGAGTTTGGAAAAGAAAAACTATGTATTCTGCATGACATTTGAGTTTGAGTCCTTGTAGGGTCACCGACAGAAACCTAAACTTCACCGACACAAAAACTTTCCACTTTCAATTCAATGTTACCCCACTGTTGACACAGAAAAATCTCAAAACATTTATGTTTTCAATGGCCTTTGGTTGCTCTCAGTGGTTTTTGTGTTTTAGAATTGCATTCCTTTTACCTCATTCAAGTTTTTCCAGTGTTTTTTAGTTATAACATTGCCTTTATTATTACCATTTATTTTATCATTACTATTCATTGTTATTATTGTGATTTGTATTTTATTGTTAATTTTTAATAAAGCCATTGCTGTGCCACTGTAAAGCACTTTGGTTGACTAAGCGTGCCATATAAATAAAACTGATTTGATTTGAAAATCTAAGAACCAATTTGTCATATTTTCACAGTTTGACTGACAAGCAGAGCAGAAATACCACAGCGATGCTACTTACTGTAGCATCAAAGACATCAGATGCCATTCATGGATAAAGATAAAAAAATAAATAAACAATAAAAAAAATTAAAAAGGAGATCTCACAGATTATTAATGAAAAGCAGGCGTTGTTTACCTCCCATATACAGCTTGTTGGATCACATATTTATTGACTTGATCAATACTACACTGCTGCAACATTAAAGTGATGTACACATTTATGCATCAATAAATAGAATCCAACAATATACGATAAAAAAAATATGAAATGGGCCATTGTGCATAATTAGTACCCGTGTATACAGTATATAGTACTTTGAGTATATTTCAAAGTTAATACTTGATGACGTTTACTTGTATTGTGTATTTTTACACGGTGGTACTGCTACTTTTACTTAAGTAAAAGATCGGAGTACTTCCTCCACCACTGCTTCTGAAACACATCGTCTGTTCAAAGTCAAGTCTATAAGCAAGTCTCAAGTCCCTGAGTGAGTATCAATGTGATACAATAACAACACATAACAATACAATAATAAGTATGTTTTTGAGCTGTTTTTATTAAAGTCAGTAACTTTAATAAAAACATTTTTGTCATATTTGCTCAAACTGTCACTATATCCTGACAGTAGTACACGAGACCGGTTCCTCTTCCTCCTCCTAGTGCTCCTAATGGCATTTGTAAGATTTCACAGCGCCCGAAGAAAAACAACCAATCAGAGCCGAGGAGTCTCTAACGCAGCTGTCAATCACTGCTCGCAAAGCTCGTGAACTCCAAACAAACAGTCAAACTAGGCAACGCTGAGCAAATATGAATCAATATTCTGTTACTGCAATGACTATTTCTCTCCTCAAATGTTTTCAGAAACATATTTTAATGTACTGTTTAGCTGTAAAATGAGAAAGTTTGCCGCCATGATGAAAACAGTCGAGCCAAAACCAAGCTCCGCCCACCAGCCGGAGCAAACTTTCTCATTTTACAGCTTAACAGTACAGGACAGAAATGGGCATTACAGTAACAGAATCTTGACTCATATTTGTTCAGCGCTGCCTATTTTGACCGTTTAATCGGAGTTCATGAACTTTACAAGCAGTGATTTACAGCTGCTGTAGAGACTCCTTGGCTCTGATTGGTTGTTTTCCTTCAGGCGTGTGGGAATCTTGCAAGTGCTATAGAGTGCTCCAGGGATGACGTATTTTTGTAGGCCAACCTGGAAGTTAGCATCGCCCTGGTTACCTTGACAAAAAGCCAATGGGATTGTTCCATTGGGGTTTGGATTATTGCAGAAAATAAACTCTGCGACAAACACACGTTTATGATACTTACAGGTTTTGTTCAGCAAGATAATCTTCACAACTGAACACCACTTTTTTAATTTTTTGGAGTGTGAATGCAATCGCAAGAAGTAAAAAGCTAACGTTAGAATATAAACCAACTACACCACGGTCGCATGAGCGCGAATATACACAACGAGGCTGTAAAGGCGGACGGGTCGGCGTGATGACGTTTAGTCGTCTCATTTAGCCACTTGTTAGCAACCACCTTTTTTAAGACACATAAAGGCTTCAGAATTCACGGGTGGGGTATTTATTGATGTATTTTATGTCGTAGAACAAAAAATCTCTCAAGCTTATGTTAACCACAGACCTTATTGCAGGCATCTAACTAAAAACCCATTCAAACAACTTTTGACTTCCAGACTAGGAGCACTAAAAGGAGGCAGAGGAACCTGATTTGCTCACAGATTATCTGTCACATGTACTACTGTCAGGATATCATGACAGTTTGAGCAAATATGACAAAAACGTTTTTTTCTTTTTTATTGAAGTTACCAACTGTAGCTTCAAAGAGGTCCTCAAATAATCATCCTTCAGTGGAGTTTCTCAATTCTGTTTCAGAGACGTGTAAAAGCCTGAAAGATCATTTTCATTCTGAAATATTTTGCCAGAATGTATCAGGGGCAAAGAGTAAGAGCTATCAGCAGCTGCAGTCAGGAATTGTCAATACCAGCATTCAGTAAGCCACAATGGTCATAAGCTTGTTTGAATATTTTGTAAAATGGGGGTGAAGGTCAGTAGAGAAAGACATTTTGGCCTCTTATTCTGGCACTTGTGCGTTTCATCTGGCCATGTCCTGAATGCAGAAAAAACTCTTTTCCGTCTTTTGTGTCTTTGACCCTTTGACTCTCCTCACTTTTGGTTGCATGAGATGCTTCCCCATCTCTGAAAAGAAGCGTATTCTACTATTGCACTCACAGTAAGTCATACTGGATGTGCGTGTCGGCTTAAAATGTAAATGCGAATGTGCGTCTGCTTTTGTCAGCAGTGTGAGGGATTTTCTCTAATTCAGCATGATATACAGGACTCATTTTTGCCCAGATTGTCACTCATACGCCTCTTGGCTCTTAACTCTCTCTCTTCTCTGTTCAGTGTTCATTCCCTTAATGTTAAAAAACCCCTACACTTTTCAGCCATAATAGCTTTTGTCAGGGTTCTTACAGTCAAAACTGAACCGAAACCGTAGCTGAGTTATTCCCCTTCTTCACTTCACTTTGATCCCTGCAGCTTGGTGAAGCTGCAAGGTTTTTTTTTTTTTTTTTCACTCCCACTACAGGATTCCTTTCCCCTCCCTCACCTCTTAGACCCTCTCCGATACCGAGGGCCAGGCCGTCCTTGGTCCACTGGACGATGCCGCTGTAGTTGAAGACCACGCAGGACAACACCACCCGTTCTCCCAGTACCACCGACTGGTCCGCAGGCTCCTGAGAGAAGCGAATGCACCACGCTGCAACAGAGGGAAAGAGAGGGAAATCAATTTTAAGTTCCTTTCCTTGTGACCTGGCCACGAGCTGCCATCTTTTATTGCACTGTATCGAGCTACACAGTCCCTCTCCGCTCCTATCGACTTGTGCTTGTCCATACGGTGGCTGTTGGGGTGATTTCTTATGTGTCTTTATTGTGTATATGGTGTTTTTACTGTCCTTTTTTATTATGTGCTTTTATTGTGAGTGTGTTTTAATACAAACCCTGTCTGCGAGTGAAATTTCTCTTACGGGACAGTATGGTTTTGAATTGAATTGCCTGTATTTATGCACATATGCACTGGCTGAATGGAGGGACACAGGAGAATTCACAGATTTTATTTCATAAAATCATTTGAATCATTTCTCTTTCTAACTGGACCCAGAGCTCAATTGCTCAAATTTGCATATTTGTCATTCCTCTGTGCCTTCTGCCTCCGTTTCGTCTCTTTCTTGCCCCCTTTTCAAGTTTTCCCTGGACTTTACTGAGGCTTATGTGTGTCTCTGCGTGGGTGTGTGTGAGCGAAAGTGTGTGTGTGCCTGCATGGATGTGTACGTGCGCTTGTGTTGCAAGAACATCATTGCCAAGCTGTGATACACAGCCTGCTCTTTTTCATCACACAGTACAAAGGATTTTGCTTACACACACACATTTCCTCCAGCAAAATAAGCCTTTTGGCTATTGCAGTGCCGCTAAAATACACGGATATAAAAACTACAAGTGTAGCGCCGGCATACATTAACGCTCTCGCATAAAGAGAAAGTGTCAGGTGAGGAGGCGAGGCACCAACCCCGCCGCCGTTTTCAGCTGTTTGCATCATCAGGTAAAATTGTTTCATATTCCAGAGAAAGTCTTGCAAGAAGGCGCGTTAATTAAGGCAGAGAAGGAGACTGTGGTGCCTTAGATGACACATGCACATGCACGTGCATGAGCACACACACTGAATCTCACACAAACAGACGCTCTTGCACACACGCAACATTGAATCACACCTAATTTGTGCACTCGTACACACACACACACACACACGCCTCACTGAGTCATTCACGCACATGCAATTGCACTTTGAATCACACAGCTGAGGATACATCCAGGCATACATATACACTCTTACATGCGTGCACACACACACACACTGCCACAGAGTTGGTGTTTGTCTTCCCGTGGGCTATTCTGTTCTTGGATCATGGTTAAAACAATCCCATTAGCTAATTAAGGCAAAACTGGTTAATAAAGCAGGCCGTGGCTCTGAGGGACACATCTCAGTGGGATTGAACCACAAAGGTGCAAACAACAGGCAGATTTACTGATTTGTCAAGAGGATTACACGACCTGTCGTGTTATTTGTGCAGAAAGGCTCCTTTATTGAAGACAGCAGTCCTCAGACTTCACAAGAGGCTCTTTGATGTTTCATCAACTTTCCTTTTGAATACTGAATCAAGAAGACAACTGCTGTGACTGTGAGCTGATAGTTCTTCTATCCTTTTGAAGTTTAAGGGAAAATCCGCCTTAAAACACTGAACTATTGCTGTTGTTTGGTTGTGTTTTTTTTTCTCTGGCCAAACATAAAGCACATGATGTGATGTTGAAATATCTTCTTACAGAGGTTTGTTTTTCAGCTGGCTCTAACATTTGCACTATCTATCAGGTTTTGTGTTGTTGACCAAGCTTGTGCTGTCCTGGCTCCCAGGTTATAGAAAAACCTTCCCCAGGGGATCAGGTCAATAAACTCTGTCGAGTGATTTAAATCTAAGGACCTATTTTCTCTCTAACACTTTTTACTCGTGCTCTTGCTTGCTCTGAATCTTTCGTAGGCTTTTAAAAACTCCAACATGCTAATCTTTGATTTAGACATTTATTCACATGTATTCTTTTTTTGGTTTACTTGCCTATTTCTGTACCTATATTCTTTAATTTGTGAAACATTTTGTAACCCAGGTTTTCAATGCTATAACTATTACTTTTGGTGTCAGCTCATCAAATTAAAGAGCAATAGCTTCTTATTAGAGCCGCCGATACTTTAACAGTCAAATAAGACCAGTTTGAAACTGGTTGGGGACCTTCAACCCTGTCTCCTACAAAATGACGTTCCCATACAACTAAACTGCGTTTTCAGCGAAACGTATTTCCTCCTGGTTTACGGTCGCCGTTTTAAACACGTGGTTAACGTTGTAAACTGAAACAAAACAGAAACACTAAAAAACTACTGAGTTAGGTTAAGGCAACAAAACTACTTGGTTAGGCTTAGTAAAACTTCATGGTTTGGCTTCAAATAAGTTTGTTGCGTCATTTAAATTACGGATGTAAATTAAAATAAGCCAACATTGACATTTGGTTTCACACATGGACTCAAACAGCAGTCTCCTGGGTGAAAGTCCTGTGTTGACCCACCCACCTATCCATCCACCCCAACCTCAATCCAACATATTCCAAAATACCTTTCCCTTGAAACATAATTGACAATGCAGTTTCGTTTTATGGGAACGCAATTTTTAGGAGACCAGGTTTGGACATTTGTTGCATGCCTGTCCATATTTCCTGCCCCTCTCTACTACATATTGCTTTCAAATAAAGGCCAAAATTCCCCCAAATTACTGCCAACAGAAAAGAAATGTTCTTCAAGCACTTTTAGGCAGAGCAAGGAGAAAAGTTATCTTAAAAGATTTCATTTGACCTTCAACTTTGGCCCCACAAAATACTATTTAAACAGTCAAATAGGGAGTGATCTACTGAAGAAGACACAATGAAAAAAAACCCTCAATAGACCAGAATGCAATGCCTTTACACATTTTCAGCATAGACTGTATATACTGTATATATAAGAAGTGAGCGTAGTCACCATGACGTCACCAATTGGTTTGTGGACCACCGTTTTGAAGCCTTGAGTTGAAGCCATATTGGTTTTTGGCCGTCGCCATCTTTGTTTTTTGCAACCAGAAGTGACACGAGAGGGTGGAGCTAAGTACAACTGAATGCTGAATAAGACATTTTCAGGGGACCAAAAAGATTATAATTAACTTTCATGAACTTAAAACACACTGTGGAAGGGTTAAAGTTCTAAGATGAAAACGTGGACAACTCCCAGACCGGACAACGGTAGCGACACCTTAAAGCATCCCCTGCTTTATGGTCTATGTAACTCTAAATGGGACCATAATTTTCTAAATGAACATCATGCTGTACCAAGTGAGAAGTAGGCTCATTTTCTCATAGACTTCTATACAATCGGACTTATTTTTGCAACCAGAGGAGTCGCCCCCTGCTGGCTGTTAGAAAGAATGCAAGTTTAAGGCACTTCAGCATTGACTTCACTTCTCAGACCCGGAGGTAACCCACTGATTTTCAGTGAATGGTATCATGCTCAGTATAACTCAAATGACTTTGTTTCTATAAGAAAATCTCAGCTTTTCAATCAAAAGTCATTTTGAACACCATAGGTGCAACAAATAACACCTGCAATGCATCATCCAACAACACACTAACATAAAGAGGCAGATGAAGAGGTCTGAAGGTGAAGAGTGTTAAAAAAGCTATCAATTCTACATTTTACTAGCACAAAATGAGATCAATGGCAGACAAGTCAAGACGGGCAGATCCTCTACTTGCATGCATACCAGCAGAATGTCTTAAATGTATTATATTTATTCATAATAAGTTAGACAACCCTGATGATGATGATGATGATGATGATGATGATGATGAGGGTGCCAACATATACATTTAAATTTCCTAAAACCTGACAGGAAAAGCGATCATGATTTTCCCAAACGTGCATCTTTCTGCATCTCTCTTTCATCTTCAGGAGTCAAAGACAATCAGAGGAGATGAGAATGAAAGAATGAAAGAATGAAAATGGAAGCTGCCGCTGCGTCCTATAGAGAAGAAGAAGAAGACGGAGCTGCTGGGATGTGATATCCTGCTGACATGAGTGATTTACATGTGGGTCATGTTATGCATGATTTATGCAAAATTAACAGCTATTACGAGCAAAGGCCCTCTTCTTCGTGTATAAGTCTGTACAGAACAACGCATGGTCTCCTGGGACAGACTGCGGTGTTATTGTCTGAGTGTGTGTGTGTGTGTGTGTGTGTGAGAGAGAGAGAGAGAGAGAGAGAGAGAGAGAGAGAGAAACAGTGACAGAAAGACAAAAAGGAGGAGACAGAACATTTCTGTTTGTGTGTCATGATATTGAGTGTGCATGATGTGTGTGTATTTATCTGTGTTTATGAGTGTGTGGGTATATATTTGTGTGCATTTGTGCAAGTGTGTGCGTGTGTGTGTGTGTGGCCTGTCAGCCTGCAGCAGGGACTCAAATCGCGGAGGAGAGAGCCGCACTGACAGAGAACAGAGATGTAATTAACCCTACGGGATACCCATCCTCCTCCTCCTCCTCCTCCTCCTCCTCCTCCTCCTCCCCCCAACACACACACAAACACACACACACAAACACGCACACACACACACACACACACACACACACACACACACACACACACGCACTCTTCTGCCCCATCCACTTTCACGTTCTCCTCTCCCATGTGCTCACCACTTCTCTTTTTTTTCCTCCCTTCCCTCCTTCACTTTCTTTCCTTTTCTCTCTCTTTTCTATCCTTCCAGGTTTACCCACCTACAGTATCTGTCTCTTCCTTTGAGTCTCTTTTGTCTTGTCTAACTTTGTCTATATCCTCCTTTTATCTCTTTCTTTCTTTTTTCTGTCTTTTATCTTCTCTTGCTCTCTCTTGACCATCTCTTTATTTCTCTTCTTTTACTTTCCATCTTCTCCCTTTTCTCATCTCTCTAGTTCTCTCAATCTCTCTCTATATCTTTAAACTAAGTCTGTCAATCGATTCAAATATTTAATCACGATTAATCACATGATTGTCCACAGTTAATCGCGATTAATTGCAAATTAATAACATTTTTTTATCTGTTCAAAATGTACCTTAAAGGGAGATTTGTCAAGTATTTAATACTCTTATCAAGGAGTGGGAAAATATGCGTTATGCAAATGCGTGTATATATTTATTATTGGAAATCAATTAACAACACAAAACAATGGCAAAGATTGTCCAGAAACCCTCACAGGTACTGCATTTAGCATAAAAAATATGATGAAATCATAACATGGCAAACTCAAGCCCAACAGGCAACAACAGCTGTCAGTGTGTCAGTGTGCTGACTTGACTATGACTTGCCCCAAACTGCATGTGATTATCATAAAGTGGGCATGTCTGTAAAGGGGAGACTCGTGGGTACCCATAGAACCCATTTTCATTCACATATCTTAAGGTCAGAGGTCAAGGGACACCTTTGAGAATGGCTATGCCAGGTTTTCCTCGACAAAAGTTTGGCGTTATTTAACCTAGCTAGGTAGGTAGCTATGACATAGTTTTATATGGTGTCAGTATCTTTGATCTAGCTTTAAAATTGAGCCCACTACAACCAAAAAATTGCAAGTTGCGTTAATGCGTTAAAGAAATTAGTGGCGTTAAAACAAATTTGTGTTGCATGTTATTATCTCGTTAACTTTGACAGCCCTACTTTGAACATTTCTTTCATCCTGCAGTTTCTATCAATTCACTTCTTCCCACCCTCTCCCTCTGCCTGTCTTGTGTCTTTCCCTATCTCTGCAGTCGTTTCTGTCTGTCTCTTCCCAGCCTCCTTTCTTTCCTCCTCTTCATCCTCACTGCCTTGCATCATTACCCTGAGGAATGATGTTAGGTATATCTTATCTTCCTCTCTCTCCCTCTCATTACATAATGACCCAGTGGTACAATAGACAGAGCTTCACAATAACAGCCTCCGTGTCCAAACATATTATCCTTAATGTCTTTAATATCTTTTATTCACGCTGTCCTCTTTATTCCATTTAAACACTTAACATTTAAGTATTAAGTATACATGTCTTTTTAAAGACATTTCTACATGTTCTATTATACATGAGCTGAAGTATTAATATTTGGTGGAAAAACACTGACTCTCTTAGAATAGATGAGCTCAACTAGAAACTAAAGCAAGTGCAGGTTAAATCCTGGGTGACTAGCAAAGCTTAACAGTGAATTGTGATTGACAGTTAAGTCATATGTTTAAAGTCTAACTTGACATGAGTTTAGTCATACATACATCCATGAAGGCAATTAGTCAAGGATGTAACTTCCGGGTTTGAACCTGCCCTCAAATTGCTTATTAGCAACACATACCAGCCGCAAAACAAGCTGTTTGTTATAATAGTCTGACTTGTGTTGAGGATGTGTTAGATTATCTGCTGACTATGCAAGGTTGTTTGTCTTGATTCAGGTAAATGTCACTTGCCTCATCTTAATTAGCAATGCTACCTTATTTGGGGCTATGATTAGCTATATATAAAGCTCTGTTACAGGATCTCCATGTATGCTTTGACAGTTTATTTTAAGATCTGAAGTTTCAAGACAAAAACATCTTATTCTCAACATTTGTTAACACAAAGTACAATGATGGCAATGCCATTATTTTTGCAGGTATTTGGTCATAAATCAAAGTTTTGGGGCAAATTGAAATTTTGACTAGATGAAAAGTTAGAAGGTCACCAACATTATTGAGATTCATCCTCTGGGGATCATGAATACCTGTACTAAATGTCATGGAAATCCATCCTGTAGTTGGCGAAACCAACCCGCGCTCAGTCCCAACTCGTCAAATACTGACGCTTGGTCAGTGGCCCTGTGTGTGATACCGACGCACCGAGGCCCACTTTAGTGTCTGCATACGACGCACCAGGCTTTCAACTATCTCCATTGTAAACCCCTCCGTGTCATTATAAGACACTCAGAGCATCTGACGTAGTTTAAAGAGAAGTCCATGTAGGATGGGTGGGAGGGGAGGTTGGACGGGTCAAACAAATACAGGACTTTCACCCAAGAGAACGCTGTTCGTGTGACATCAAGTCAACATTGACTTATTTGACCTTAGTTTTGTTACGTAACTTACGTGACGCCAGTTACGTAACAAACAGACTTATTTTAACCCAACCACAATCTTATTCCAAACCTAACCAAGCAGCCTTGTTGCGTAAGTAAACCTCAAAACTAAGTAAACCTACGTTGGAAGTTTATTTTGAAAAGAGACTGTATGCATGTAACAAGCGGAAACGGACAAATCCAAAACTGACACTAGAGAGGTACCTAGATCGTCTTAGGGCCACTGACCAAGCGTCAGTATTTGATGAGTTGGGAGTGTTGGCAAAACATTTAAATCTATGTGCTCTCTCAAAGTAGTGCTATGATGTTGGATGTTTCAGGGACTGTGATAAATGCAAATGCACATCCCACTGTTCCGATTGCATAAAAAAGTAAACTTTTTTTACTCAGATTTTATGCATATGGTTGTGTGTTCTTTATACTATGAAAGTTTTCCTAAAATTAGATTTTTCTAAAAATCGCAATAATGTATCACATTGCTTACAGTTGTGATACCCTGTATCATGATACGTATCGTATCGCCAGATTCTTGCCAATACACAGTACCCTAATCTGGGGAACATCAATTCTGTACAAAATGTCATGGCAATCCAATAGCTGATGAGATATGTTTCAGCTGTCATTTTTCTTGGGAGGACAGTCTTTACAAAAAAAACAACGAGTCAACAAACAGCAGCAGTGATGTGCCAGTATTAATGTGAGTGTTGACGGCCGTCAATAAAATAGGACAGTGGTGTATTCTGACTTGTGTCTGACAGTATTTCTTTAGCTCACTTGTCTTTGCTGTGATTGACAGAAGTGAATCTTATCAGGTAGCTTCACATTTTCCGAGCAGTTCAGAAGCTTTTGATTGGCTCGAGGATCAGAAAGAAAAAATTTCTCGGCAACAGTGATAACACTGCTCAGTCAAATCATGCTCTGCTCTTGTTGGAATTCAGGTTAACGTGAAAAGTCTTTTGAAAAACATTAAAAAGTCAGTAGATATTTTAATTCCTGGACTTAAAAGGTGGAACGTGTTGTTATCTTATCAGACATGGTCCCATTATTCATTGCGGAATGCGCCACTGTTGCCTATAAGACCTCCAATGTGGCCACCAAAGGCCAAATACAATCTCCTGCAAGCAAACCATTCCTATGTAGAAATGAAAGGACAGTTTGTGAGGTTTGTAACCCTAAACTGCACTCCTCCACACCCTGAAGCCTTCATCCTCCTAACCCCCGCCCCCAAAAACTGCCACGCTGACCCCTCTCCGTGTATTCATGTCCCAGCTCTGCCTCCGGGCTACAGCTCGCTCCCATTTCAACTACCGCACACCACTCTCAGGCAGGAGAGAGCACGCTGTGTCTATGTGTGTGTGTGTGTGTGTGTGTGTGTGTGTGAGTATTGTCCGTGTTTACACGCATGCTTGCATACATATCTGTCATTGTTGTGTTGTGTATGCCGTGTGCATATATTTGCCATTTCTGAAAAAGGCAGCAAAGGGCAAAGTGTGGACAGAAGAGAAAAAAAAAAGGTGTTTGCATGAGGGAGAGAGAAAGCAGTGAAAGTATGTGTGTCTGTGTGGGAGGGAGGGAGGGAGGGAGAGAGGGAGAGAGTGAGGGAGGGAGGGGGGAGAGAGAGAGTAAACCACAGAAAAATAGAAGACATAGGGAAGGAAGCGCGAGGATGGAGAGACACAGAAACACCAGTATTAGGAGGAAAGAAGAAAGGCTCCTCTGTCGCTAGGTTTCACTTCAAGCATTTTTCTAACATTGTGTACTCAGAAAGTTGAATGGAAGTGGGGAGGTTCATTAAAATCATCCCAACACAAATCCTCAGCACTGCAAAACAGAGTTTTGACACTTCTCAAAGTGAAAAATGTTTTTCTTGATAAAGCGTTTTCTGAATAATGACTGGCTCAGGTTCTGTCCCATTGCACACGTGGTAAACTCAGAAGAGGCTTTAGACTTTTGGAACATTATTAACCATGATGGGGAAATATCATGTTAATTCAAACATGTTTGAGCCGTCAGTTTGAGCATTACATTAGTGTGCATTCTTTTGGTTTCGTTGTTGGATTAAGAATAGGAAATTTTCTTTCTTAATCACGTAAAAAGTACTGCTTTGATGCAGCGGGGGTGCAGAGCTCCAGCTAAAAACACAAGGTTGAAAGTGGCTTCATTTTTGCTAGAACACAGCGCAACGTCATCCTGCAAGGTGCATTGTTGGCCAATAAATACGTGCAAAATAAATAGAAGTTTCCTGAGAGATGTCTTTGTAACTGAAAAGCTGTATTTCTACAGTTTACTTCAAGAAAGATAAAACAATTGTTGCTGTGATTGATTGATTGTGATCAGATGTTTTGGTGTCTGATAAGTCTTCAATTTCATGAATCTATCAGGGCCTTTTCAACAAATCAAGCTTCTATTTGCAACATGTGATCATCTCCTCATCTGTTAATTTCATGAATCAAAACAAACAGCATACCTGTGACCAAGGTGTAAGCATGCAAGACGCTTGTAGGACTCACACATTTATGAGTGACAATCATTCGTGAAATGCGACGTTTGCCACAATTTGAGAGCTGTATGTGAGCAGCAGAGCTCGCAAATCGTTTCTGTGCCCCTGGATCTGGAACTAGAGTTACGTCCGATACTGCCCCGATCCCATACCATTAATTTATTAACCCAGACAAAAATCAACTTGTTTAACCGTTTAATCAATTCTTAGCCTTCACAGTGCTGTCGCCCTGGTTGTTTCATGGCTGCCACTGGCAACTACTGTCTATTATCCAAACATGGTCAGTAGCAAACAGCTGTTAAATAATAACAATAATAATAATAATATATTTTTGTATTGTGCTGGTATCAGATCGGTACTCGGTATCGGCCGATACCGCAAGTTCAGGTATCGGAATCGGTATTAAGTAGGAAAAAATGGTATCGTAACATCTCTATCTGGAACGCCACGCCTCTATCAAAGCAGCTCCTTGTATTTTTTAATGCAGGGCTGTTTTTGGTCTTATAGATGAGAGAAAACGCAAGCTGGGAAAAGTTTTGCCTGAAAGAATGTCATCATATGACAGCACAGAAAGGATAGATGAATTATAGATACAGAGGTAGATATGTGGCATGTGCATGCAAATAATGTTAAATGCATCATTGCATCTGATTGGATTTGTTTATCAATTGGTATTGCTATTTGAATGTTTCTGCTGTATTTAAAGTGGCAGTAGGCAGTATATGTTTTGGCATCATTGGGCAAAAATCCATAATAACCTTTAAGCATATTGTAATTCAAGTATTCTGAGAGAAAACTAAACTTCTGCACCTCCTCTTGGCTCTGTTTTCGGGCTTTAAAAAATCTCGCACGTGACGGGAGACTTTGACCAATCACAGGTCATTTCAGAGAGTAAGCGTTCCTATTGGCTGTGACCGGTAGTTTGGCGTTCCTTCAAGAGAATTCACAATGGCTAGCGCGACACAAACTTTCTCATTTTACAGCTAAACCGTGCACTACAAGATGATTCTGAAAACATTTGAGGTGAGAAATACGCATTAACGTAACATAATATTGATTCATATTTGATCAGCGCTGCCTAGTTTGACCGTTTGGTCGGAGTTCGCGAGTGATTGACAGCCAGCTCTCATAGACAGCAGATGGATAGCAGACCTCAGCTCAGCTCTTACTGCTTGTTTTCCTCCGGTCTGTGAAATCTTGCAGATGTCGTTAGGAGCACCGGAGGACACCAGAGGCACATGATTTTTTTCAGATTACCAGTTTCATGTACTACTGTCATGATTTATAAAAATAACCTTTTTTAATCATATTTGCTCCAATCTCGCCTACTTCAGCTTTAAGTTCTGCAGAGGGGTATACAGTATACACTATATGGAGGATAGACACAGCACACAAAGTTACTACAGAAAAGTAATCTGACTTTTGCTTCACATTACAAAGCCACGTGTCCCTGCAGTCATTTACAAACAAAGGTCAGAATACAGCGACCTGTTTGTTTCTGATTGGCCGTGAGGGACGACTGCATCATTCCTGTGGGACGATATGTTTACTGCTGCCTTGTTTATTTAGATGTTTTTGGGAATATCACTCATGTAACATTCATGCCCCCGAAGCACACAGCATTAAACTGACAGAGACGAACACGAGAGCAGACAGAGAGACAGGGGGAGGACTGAGCGAGACAGACACAGAGGGACAGACACCCAGATCAGAACTTTGTCACTGTGTGTCCCGGCTCGCTCGGTGTTTGCTGTAAACAGTGGCTCGGTGATTTCCCAGTGTCCCCCCTCTCTCCACCGAAACGCTGCTTCTATTTCCCCTCACAAACACTTCCAGCAGAACAGAGGAGCAGCGTGACGCCGACCGCAGAGGAGATGCTGAGCAAACCGAGCAGTTATTGGAAATCACACACAGGCACACACACACTTACAAGCTCATCCAGGGGCAATTACTAACGTGTAGATGCAGAAACACACACTACCCATACACACAGACATTGCTTAAAGTTACGGAGACAACTGCGTGCGTGATTCCCAAGCACACAAGCACACACATACACAAACTAAAGCAGGGACAATTATCAAACCACACACACAGATGCACACTCATTGCAAAAATTAATCAAATGCCTGCAGAATTGAAGGCACACATCGCATCTAAACACACTCACACACAAATATACTCAATTACAGTCCTAAAATCACTCCAAGACAGCATGACTGGATACAAACACATCCATTTTCCTTCCTTTTTGTAAGACATGTTGACATTGATGGGACACAAAAATTTAAAGATCATATCTGATCTTAGCGTTACTCTGTCTGTCTGTCTCTTGCTCTCAGTTAAATTCAATTTCAATTTGCATCTTTGGTATGACATATTAAAATACATTTGTTTTGCCGAAACATACAGATAAAGAAAGAAATAGTGGGTAGATAAAAAAGGAACAAAAGTACAATCTACTCTAGGTTATTACATCTTGGGTCATATTTTAGTAGTTTAATTTGTAGTTTTCTTTTTCTAAGTGACAAACATGCCAACTAGAATTGTTCCGATACCGATACCAGTATCAGAAATGCCTCCGATACAGCCTAAAATGCTGGATTGGGTATCTGCGAGTGCATGCACCAATCCGATATCACGTTATATCATTTATGAGCTTATTTACACAGGAACAGTAACAATACCTGTCACTCGCTACCCAATCCATACATCCTGCCCGATCGGTACTGTGCAAGTGCAACTCTCAACAGAGACGAGAAAGAAGCGAGATGGCTCATTAGTTAGCTACTTACATCATCAGCTCCAGAAAAAGCAATCGCTGCGTCTGAAATCGATGATGGAAGTAGCTAACTAGTGAGCCATCTTGCTTCTTTCTCATCTCTGTTGAGTTGTACATACGCAAAATGGGCAGGTGTTAGTGGAGAGTATAACATTGGCCAGAGCTAGCAAAATGTCAGCAATTTGGCAATATTTTACACTGTAAAACCCCACGGATGTTTTTAACGCACTGGTATCGGATCAGTATTCGGTATCGGCCAATACGCAAGTTCAGGTATCGGAATTGTATCAGGAAGGAAGAAATGAACATCTCTGATGACAACATCTCTTCAACAACGTCGTGGAGGGAGGGACATGAGCGATCAGATGATCAACAGTTTAGCCAGATTGTATAAATCACTTTATTTGGGGGCAAAAAACTCACAGCACAGAGAAACTGTGCACACACAACTACAGTAAGTACGGTAGTTGACTACATTTGTGATGGATGTTAACAGACAACTCGTTCTCATTCCCAACTTGTCAAATACCGGTGATTGGGCAGCGACAAAGCATCAGAAACCGACGCACGGAGGCACGCGTTAGCGACAGTATGTGACAAACCAGGCTTTCAACTAACTCCAATGTAAACCCATCCGCGGCGTTATTTGATGGTTGGAGCAAGTGACATAGTATTAATAGCATGAGAGTCCACTAAGGGCGGGTGGGAGGGGTGGTGGATGGGTCAAACAAACACAGGACTTTCAAAGAGGGAGACCGAAGTTTGCATTTCGTGTGAAACTCCAAGTAATGTTGACCTATTTTGTCACATTACTCATCTGTATCGTCAGTCCCGTGAGTCGTTACTATTGTCAGCCCTGTGAGTCACATGAGTCGTTAGTATCGTCAGCCCTGTGAGTCACATGAGTCGTTAGTATCGTTAGTATCGTCAGCCCCGTGAGTCACTAGTCAGTGAAGTTTACGCCAACCACGACCATTTCCTAAACCTAACTAAGTGGTTGTGTAGCCCAAACCTAACTTCCAGTGAAAACGGAAGTTTATTTTGAAAGGATCCATGCATGTAACACGCGTATATTGACACGCCGTCCCGTTCCGTCCAAAAGCAACACAAAAGGGTTACCCTGTGCATCGGTCTCCGATGCCGAGGGGCACTGACCGAGCGACGGTATTTGACGAGTGAGAATGTGTTGTAACAGACATTTTAAGGGAAGCACCAATCCAACTTTCTTTCTCCTGATACCTCAATTCAGGGTGTTTGCTGATACAATACCAGTACTCTTTTTTTTCTCAAATTACAATCTGTTGTAATTGTTTAATGATTGGAATCATTTTTATGTAAAGTAACGTGAGGCAAGGGATTGCTGTGGCACCAAAAACTTAGTCGGTGGCCCACCACGAGTGAATGAATGTCAATGATAGTGGAAACACAAAATGTTATATTGACATTGATGTAGAAACTCTATTTGATGTGGATATAGGTCACTTCATGGTCGATACCTGGCCCACTTAAAAAGGTCAGTATCAGCAACATTGGCCCAACCCTACAGAAATAAGACCCAAGTTCTGAAGTGAAAATGAAATAAGGTCAAAATATATGTCATGTTCTCTCTCTTCTGTTGCTATTTGTTAACATGTAGTCTGGTTTTACAAGTACTTGCATGTATCTATGAATGTCCAGATGTTTTTTACACTTGCTATATGGCATTAAAAGCTTTGACCTTATTTCCTCACCGGTTAATTTGCATCCAAGAGACCTGTATGACTCACAAATTAGTTTTGTAATTTGTGAGCGACAATCATTTGTGAAACATGACGCTGCCACCATTTGTGATCTGCAGTGCTCACAAATCACTTTTTGGAAATGCGCCCCTGGTACGCAGCTTATTTACTGTCACACAAACACACCCACGCACACGTAGAGAAAAGCACACTTGTGCGTTGAAGTCCTACTGAAGTTCAGCTTAAAGAGAACATGGTCTAATCACTACTGTGTTGCAACCATCCTGACTACGCCGCTGTCGACTTCAAACAACTGGGTTGTGTTAGTTTGACTCCGGAAAAACAGGCGGGAGAGACGCACACAAACTCTGCGTGCACATGCTCGCAAACACACACAAAAACAAACACACACACACACACACACTTGCAGCAATCCCTCCCCTCTCTTCCTATCTGCTTCTCCCTGCAGCTCTCTCCCAGTCTCTCTAATTGACTTCTGCTTTCTTACATTTCATTTCATCTCTTATTTCAGTTTTATTTCCCCCTTTTTTTATGATCCCCTCTGTCTTCAATTATTCATCCCTCTCTCTTTCTTTCTCTGATTTCTTTCCATCTGGTCTTGGTGATGTTTAATTCACCTCTTCATTTGGAGGAGGGGGGGCGGCTGCTGCTGTGCGCTGTTAATTGGTTTTTAAGAGCGGTAAGTACACACACATGTACGCACCCTCACATTTGCCCATACCCACTTGCACACACACGCTCAAACACACACACACACACACACACACACGCCCTGCCCTCCCTCCGCTGTTAGAGCACACTGTACATGTCTGCTAGCATTAACATCACCAAATGAGCACGGAGTGAAAAAGCATGTGAGAAGAGGAGGGCAATTGTATGTTTGTGTGTATGTGTGTTTTTTGGTGCATGTTCGAGTGAGTGCGTATGAGTGAGCAGGTCAATGCTGTGAATGTTGCATTCGATAAAAATTAGACCAAGTGCATGGATGAACGTGTGTGTGGTGTGCGTGTGTGTGTGTGTGTGTGTGTGTGTGTGTGTGCGCGCTCTTGTACTTCTATCTTTGTGAGGACCCACTGGAGACTTTGTGGTTGAGGATATTTTTGAAGTGTGACGACAGTCTGGCCAGTCCTCACTACCTTTTTTTGCTGTTTAGATTAGGTTTTAGGGTTAAGATTAGGATTGAGTTTAGATTAAGGTTAGTGTGAGGGATGTTTACAAGTATAAGTATAAAGTGTGTGTATTATACCGACCCTGTCTCCTACAAAAAATTACGTTCCCATACAACTAAACTGCATTCTCGATTACGTTTTGAGGGAATCGTATTTTCTCCCAGATTACGGTCGCAGTTTTAAACACGTCGTTAACGTAAACAAAACAAAAACGCAACAAAACTCCTTGATTATGTTTAGACTAGCCTACATCATGGTTTGGCTTAAAATAAGTATGTTTGTTAAGTTATTTCAGTTACGGACGTAAATTTAAATAAGTTAACGTTGACTTTTGGTTTCACATAGGACACAGACAGGAAACGTATTTGTGATACATCAAAAACAAACATTATCTGGGAGAAAATATGTTTCCCTCACAAAGTAATTGACAATGTAGCTTCATTGTATAGAAATGAGGGATGTCAAAGTTAACGTGATAACTACTGTACGTGTTAATGCAATTTTTTTTTAATGCCACTAATTTCTTGAACACAAGGGATAAGGTTATAACGTAAGGAATCCATTGGTACCAACCATGTCATAGCTTGTCGCAAAGGAGGATAAATAACGCTCCAAACTTGCACTAAATTTTGGCGAGGAAAAACTGGCATGGCCATTTTCAAAGGGGTCCCTTGACCTCTCAGCTCAAGATATGTGAATGAAGATGGGTTCTATGGGTACCCACGAGTCTCCCCTTTACAGACTTGCCCACTTTATGATGATCACATGCAGTTTGAGGCAAGTCATAGTCAAGTCAGCATTTATTCTGCTTTTGCTTTGCCCATAGCTAACATTATATCCTTGAAATAGGTAGTGTCTAGAAGGGAACCCGCAAGCTGGAGAAACTCTGGAAAGATGGTTAAGGTTAGGCATTGATCTTGAATAGTTAAGGTTAGGATAGGTTGTAAGGCAACGAGTCTTGCGAGAGTTTTTGCAAGTTTTTGCAGATCTCAGATCAGATTTCGCAATTTGCAGGTTACCTTCAAGACACGACCCTTGAAATAAAGACCCAAGAAACCGGAGTAGAGTGTAGCGCTTTTAAATACCTACAGACTCGGACTCTCAAAGGCTACCAAAGCTGAAAAGTGAAAAGTAACTGCAGCATGTCCTCTCAGTAAAGTCAGAAACAAAAGGGACTACGGGAAGAGACAAGGGTTAAATATAAAAACAAAAATGCAATAAAATTTTACACCACTAGGTGTCTCGAATGCAACACAAAAAATGTGGGGGCAGAACTGTATTAATTTTTCGATAACATATAAAATATTTTAAAACGTTAACTCAAATTGTGACCAAGAATTGTTCAAAACTCAAATCATCTGTAAGATCTGGGCCAAACCCAGAGGTTTCTAGAGACATTAAATATGTCATCTTTAAAGACATGGAAATGTGCGTAAAATATTAGAAGCACATCTACATTCATTTCCTCCGTTTGATGTATAGAGGCAGTCATAAAAAAAATGGTGTCGTGTTTGAATATTTCACAATGAATCACTGGAATGAGTAGATACAGAATATCTACATGACATAGTGGAATATATGGAAAACATGTTGTTACTAAGTTTATTGAAGGGTAGAAAAAAATTAATACATGGGGGTTAAAGCCAAATGTGTGTGTCAATGTGTGACATTAAAGAGAACTCATACATATAAGTGCTTACAGTACGTGGGCAAGTGAGTGACTTCCAAGTGAATGTTTGCGAGTATGTGTTCTCTGCATTCCCAGACAACGCTGCAGCCACATCATTAGCCACATCCTCTGACTCCAACCTGGCCGTCGGATCAGAGGAATGGAATTAAGTCGGGAGCAGATTAGTCATTATCCAAATAACGACCTCGCGCAGCAATGGCTGTGTGATTTCCCCTTCAATAAGAATTGGTGATGTGAACTCCACTGAGGCAGAGGAGATGAGATTCTGCTGTGAAGTGAAACGGTGAAGAGAGAAATAACCTCGCTGTAGCCTCGCGAACAAGAGGACAAAAAAACTCAGCTGCAAAACAGGGATGAGGATACTTTAATCTTAATGATGATGAAAAAAAAAAAAGAGTTGAAGGAGAAATCCGAGCCGCTGCCGCCACACGGATGAAATGTTCATACGGTTTAATCTAATTGTTAATAAGTTACAGCGGTAATGAGTGAATTTTCATGGAGTTACTGCAGTAATGCAGCATGAACAAGAGCTGGGCTTCCTTCCAAGAAGCAGGAAAGCCGAATGTAAATGTCAAGTTTTATGCTCACTCGAGGTAAAAAAGAAAGGTCTGCAGGTTAAGAAATTCTTTGTGAGATGTTCTGCGTAAACCGTGACCTCCCAGTGAAAAAGAAACGTACATGTTCATGTCTCTCCCGAGTATAATGCTCCGGCGTGGCTGTAGTCGGTGCCTCAGAGTATGCAAAGGTGCATTCCTGGATTTCCATCTTGAAAATGAAAGCCATGAAATATCACTTACGCTATCTGACACGAAAGCACGATAACAACTTGCCAAATAGAAATCAGTTCTTGAAAGTCTGTGTGGAAATTCAATTTATTTTCTTCAACGTGTGCTGATGGAAACACACCTAATTTGCATTTTATTTTTTCCTCTGCATTTCAAAAAATTCATTTAAAATTCCCTTCCCTCAGTGACTGCCTGACATTTTTCTTGCCGTCCCTCCACGTCTTAATGCATAGATATAATAGAGGTGCATTGAGAGGCTGTGAAGGCTTGCCAGAGCCGTGTGTTGGAGGCCCTTTTTTGTCAGAACTTCACAGCCCAGCAGCATTCAACATTCATCTTTTTTTTCTGATGAAAGTGCTAGATACCTCAGCTACTACATACTTTGAAGATCTGATCTTGCTATTGCAAAGAATGTAAAATATGGAAAAGGCCTTTCAGGTCTGTATGTGCTAATTTGGACTCTGTCACACACTGTGTGTTTTAGATCTGGCATACGGAGTTATAGCTTAGGGAAGCCCTGTATTCCCTGCTAATGCCTAATTTAAGAGCAATGTGTTCAGGTAATATTTGAGAGTTTGAACCTTCTGTATCAATCATCTTAATTTTCAACTGTTACAGAAAGTTAAAACAATAATCTAGGGTGCATCAGTCGGTCAAACAAAGTTAATAAGAGACAAATTAGAACATTAGGTTATTTTTTTATGTTGAAAAACCTCAAGATTTGTGCGTTTTCTGTTAATCTAGTGACATAAGGCTACATTCACTGCAAGCCTTCAGATTTATTGCTCAGATCTGATTTTTTAGTTTGGCTGTTCACATTATTTTTCAAATGTGGCCAATAGCAGATTCCTATGGAGCCCCCCTAAACCCCTTGGAGAAAATTTTATTAACTCGTTCCCTCAAGTTAGTAAGTCGTTCCCTCACGTTAGTAAGATGTTCCCTCAAGTTAGTAAGTCATTCCCTCAAGTTAGTAACTGGTTCCCTCAAGTTAGTAAGTCGTTCCCTCAAGTTAGTAAGTCATTCCCTCAAGTTAGTAACTGGTTCCCTCAAGCTAGTAAGATGTTCCCTCAAGTTAGTAAGTCGTTCCCTCAAGTTAGTAACTGGTTCCCTCAAGTTAGTAAGTCGTTCCCTCAAGTTAGTAAGTCATTCCCTCAAGTTAGTAACTGGTTCCCTCAAGCTAGTAAGATGTTCCCTCAAGTTAGTAAGATGTTCCCTCAAGTTAGTAAGTCGTTCCCACAAATTAGTAACTCGAGGGAACGAGTTACATCATAGAGCACTTCCTCCAATCATTCCTGACAGTCAAGTCATTGACTTCGGTAAAGTTGGAAAGATATTGACAGATTCAAACTTCCCGGAAGAATAACTCATATCCGAAATGTTGTTAAAACACAAATGACGGCTCTTTCTAACCATAGTAAGGTAGACAACGAGCTACAACCTCATTTTAATAAAAACGAGCCGTCCTCCGAGCTGGACACATAACATCGGTCTCTATATGTGCAGCCGGATGTGAGACGAACATCTACAAAGTGCAACGCCGAAAAGAGATGCTATAAAAAGATTCAATAACTTTGCTGTTATACAGTGTAGTATACCACCAAAATTACTTCACACATCAATGATCTCCGTTATGAGTTATTGATCCAGGAAGTTTGAATCTGTCAATATCTTTCCAACTTTACCGAAGTACATCATCTAGGGGGGCTCCGTACATCAGCAATGCGTGGACTGTCAGGAATGATTGGAGGAAGTGCACTATGAAGTAAGTTGAGGGAACGAGTTACTAACTTGAGGGCACAAATTAATAACAATTTTCTCCTAGGGGTCTAGGGGGGCTCCATAGATTCTGAACTGAGGCCTCTGAAGTCCGCGTTTATGGTTTCAATTACGAGTTGATGTGCAGTGGAAGCCAGCGAATTTGTGAGCAGAAGACAACAAGGACGAAGATGGTCGATTGGACAAATATATAGATGTGGGGAAAAACAGCGCATAGAGCCCGGCACATCTACCAGCTGAAACTAGGACTCAAAATGATGGCTTTTTGTGGAAGAATTCTGTACGGAGGTGTGTGTGGATGATGTAAAAGTTGCATTAATTCCGATATGACTGTTCAGACTGAGGTCGCAATTCAAAAAAATCGGACCATCATCTGATTTAGGACCACATATGAAAGTGGCCCAAATCAGAATTGAAAAGATCAGATTCCATGTGATTTGTGCTGTTCACACTGTTGTGAAAAAAAAAAAAAAAAAACAGATCCGAGTCACATATGCCTCACCTATTCCCTGCAGTCTAAAAGTAGCCTGAGCTACTCAGAGCTTGGTGCTGTGCCATTACTGTACTGCATTTCCCAGAGTTCACCTGTCAGTCAATCAGTGACTATAGGCATCACTATTCTATCAGGGGACTCCTGGTTTCCAAGTATTTGTCTCGAGGGGAGCTGGACTCACTGCACCCTGATAATCAGGCTGAATTAAGTTTGTCTTTGGGAAAATACATTTTTAAAAGCGATCTTAGTGAAATTTGCTGCAAGGGTAAAATTAAGGTAATAGGTTGGATCACTGCTCTAAATGGAAACTGTCCTTCTCTTACTGTCTCTCTCCATCGCAGCAGCAGTAGCGAGGAAGAGCACAGCTGTAGACAGACACTCTCATAGATTCCCTGTAGATGAAGTTTTAGTTTCTGTTGATGAAATTAGGGTTTGAGTTGGTGGCACCATTTTTTTTTGCTCGCGCTAATCACAGAAGTTTTGTGCTCGCCAAAATCATGCTAGTTTTCAGGGCCCTAAAAAAAAACATATTCACCAGTAACTGATGACCACATGAATGCAAACATCAAAAAAACGAAGTGGTCAACTCATCTTTGCAGCCTCTCATTGGCAGCAACGTTGCTTTACAGGTACTTAATATAACACAATTCCTAAGGTTTCCCCCTCTTTTACTGTTAAAGGTTTCTTTTTGGGATGTTTCCTTATCCAAACTGAGGTTTTAAGGATATAATAAGATCATGTGTTGTACAGATTGCAAAGCCCTCTCAGCCAAACTTGTGATGTTGACTTCACGGGTTGATGAGGATTACCTAAATGCTGCAGTTAACAATTGTGTGCCCTGTAACGGCTCGTGAGGATTGATAAGAATGCAATGGTTGCATCCTCCAAATTTGTAGGAACTAAGACTTCTTTTGGAGGAACCTTCAACATGGGATGGCTCATGTCAATTTGTCAGGGCATTAATAGACTATAGAAAAGCCGACTTTTAAGTTTTTTGGGGGACTTTGTGACCCCTAAATTGTGACGCAGCATGAGTTTCCTCAGTGCCAGCCTCAATTAGGCATTTAAAGCATTTCCACATCGGCTGCAACATTAAGCTGAGAGATGGCTGCTACTTGAGTTCTTCTTCTATTTATTCAAAACAAACAAACAGAAAATGCATCATTTCCTGTGCTGCAGATGATTTCCCTGCAAAAGGCCGACACTACCAAACACTGAGAGTTTAGAACAGCAAATATAACAGCCCAGTTTTTCTTATGAATCATTGCTGTCGAGACAAAAAACAATGTTTGTGAGCCAACCAGTTGGTCGCAAGGTGTTTAACGGAGCAACTGAGGACAGAAATCGACAAATACAGCAAGTGACTGTCACTCGGTCCGTCCATCTGTCTGTCTGTCTTTCTGTCTGTCTTTTTGTTTGTCTCTCTGCTGTCTGTTTCGATTTGTATCCGGCTGTGGATCACTGCGTCTCTCTCTGTCTTTCCCTTTCCCTCCGTCACTCTCTTTCCGCTCATCGTTTTTTTTCCAGTCTGTAGGCGTGTCTGTCGGTCTCTGTCAATCACTCCCTGCTACTGCTGCTGCTGTGTGTGTGTGTGTGTGTGTGTGTGTGTGTGTGAGTGTGATTTTTTAAAACTCATCTCCGACTGTCTTCATCTCTCTATCTCTGTGCCCTCTCCAGCTCATGTCTCCTCTCTCTTATCTTTCCTCGTCTCGCTGTCAGTCTGTCTATTTCAATCCGTCTGTTTATCTGTTTATCTCGATCTGTTTTGGCTCATCTTTTTTTCTCTTCGAGGTTGTGTCGATGCGTTTCACGTGCAAAGACACACACAAACATGAAGACACACACACACACACACACACACACACACACACACACCAAGCCTGTCTTCCTTCTCTGGGCTCCACGGGGACATGTAAGTGGGACAAGGGGGAGAGAACAAACAGATCAAACTTCAATCTAGGCTTTTCACTCTTTCCTCCTTCTACGACACCCCCCCCCCCCCCCCCCCCCCCCCC
>CAKALU010066599.1:0-20236 GCA_916700995.1 Hozukius guyotensis
CCCTGGTCATTGGTGTGAAATTGGTAAATGTGGATTTGTACCCTACAATACAATGCTTTTCCATGACTTCCTCTATGGCGTCAACAATTCAAATAATTATAGTGCTATAGTGCTCGTAATATTACGACTTTTTTCTCGTAATTATTTCTTTATTCTCATAATATTACGACTTTTTTTCCTCGGAATTATGACTTTATTCTCATAATATTACGACTTTTTTTCTTGTAAACTTCTGACTTTATTCTCATAATATTATTACTTTTTTTCTCGTAAACATATGACTTTATCCTCATAATATTACGACTTTTTCCTCGTAAACCAATGACTTTATTCTCGTAATATTATGACTTTATTCTCGAAATCTTTGATTTACTTTTTTTCCCTCAATGTGGCCCTAATACTCCGTTGTATTTTTCCAACTTGCGATATGATACTATAAAAATGCAAACAAATCAACTGAAATATTAGGCCTATTCTTTTCATATCACTTCAAAATGTTATAGACAAATAAAATTCCATAAAGCTGTGTTGAAGTTTTAAAAATATTCAACAATTCAAATAATTATAGTGCTAAAATAAATGTATGAATTAAAACAAAATACAAATAAGTGCAGGGTTGAATTCAATGATCATCAAAACCTTTTTTGAAAAAAATATGTTTTCAATAGCTCTCATAGATTGTGTTTGGGATTTGAGCTCTATTAAAATTGAATCAAACTTCAGCACAGCTTTATGGAATTTTATTTGCCCATAACATATTTGAAGTGATATGAAAAGAATAGGCCTAATATTTCAGTTGATTTGTTTGCATTTTATAGTATCGTATCGCAAGTTGGAAAAATACGACGGAGTATTAGGGCCACATTGAGGGAAAAAAAAGTAAATTTAAGATTTCGAGAATAAAGTCATAATATTACGAAAATAAAGTCAGAAGTTTTCGAGAAAAAAGTCGTAATGTTATGAGAATAAAGTCATAGCTTTACGAGAAAAAAGTCGTAATATTATGAGAATAAAGTCATAATTACGAGAAAAAAGTTGTAATATTATGAGAATAAAGTCATACGTTTACGAGAAAAAAGTCGTAATATTATGAGAATAAAGTCATAAGTTTAAGAGAAAAAAGTCGTAGTATTATGAGAATAAAGTCAAAAGTTTACGAGAAAAACAAGTCGTAATATTATGAGAATAAAGTCATAAGTTTAAGAGAAAAAAGTCGTAGTATTATGAGAATAAATTGAAATAGTATGACTTTATTCTCATTAAATTATGACTTTGTTTCTCGTAATATTATGACTTTATTCTCGAAATCTCAGATTTCTTTCCCCCTCAATGTGGCAATAATACTCCATCATATAATACTTCAGTTGATTTGTTTGCATTTTTATAGTACCATATCACAAGTAGGAAAAAAGCATTAAGCTAACATCATTTTTTTTTAAATATATGTTTAAGAAATGCATGGAGAGAAATTCATACTTTACCAATGTATTAAAGGTCCCATATCATGCTCATTTTCAGGTTCATAGTTGTATTTTGGGTTTCTACTAGAACATGTTTACATGCTTCAATGTTCAAAAAACACATTATTTTTCTCATACTGTCTGTCTGAATATACCTGTATTCACCCTCTGTCTGAAACGCTCCATTTTAGCGCATTTCAACGGAATGGCAACGGAATTGCGTTGCTAGGAAACAGCTTGGGTCCATGTTTACTTCCTGTCAGCTGATGTCATTGACATCCAACTGCAACAGGAAATAAACTGGGACACATTTAGTATGTTTATTATAAAACTGTGTTATGGTCTAAATATTGTATATTTGTGACATCACAAATGGACAGAAATCCTAACGGCTTGTTTCAAACGCACAGTTTCTGAATACGGGCTGTGTGTATTTCTCCGTGGATTGAGTGTTTTGATACTTTCACTGTATTTATAAATCACTTAAACCTGCTTTATAATATAAAAGACTTGAAAATCTCACTTTTTACAATATGGGACCTTTAAAGCAGATGAGTAGTGTGTTGTGTGTCCTCTGGTGCTGCAGGAGGCGCTGTGGTCGCTCACTGTGTGATGATGCAGCTGCAGCATCTTCTTTGGTTATTATCAGATGACGTAACTGAAGTTTTTTTTAGCAGCTGGACAGAAAAAGAAAAGATAACAATTCTCACCAGAAACGCTTAGTCATGTTTCACACTTATCAACAATCATTAGTCAGCAGTAAACACACACACACTTTGTTGCACATTTTGTCCTCTTGGACTCATTAGCAGATTTAACCGGATGCAGTTTGTTTTAAATGTATCAGCTTGCTGCTCTCTCTCTCTCTGTCTCTCTAACTCTCTCTCTCTCTATCACACACACAAACACATTCACAGCCTCTCACACACACTCGTCGTCTAGTCGAGCTCGTCTCTTAGCTTTCCTACCACCTTTGTTTTATTGTTTTTAGTGAGAATGGCTGTGAATAAAACCCACATTAGTGTCGGCTATGCCTGTATTGGTGTGCTGTTCGGCTTCTCTGCTTTCCTGGTGTGGAACATCGCGTTCAGACAGCCGTGGACTGCAGCCATGGGAGGACTGTCAGGTACAGTAAACACTGGCTCTGTCTGCAACAATATGTGCTTTATTTGTCTATAGCTGTGTTATAATAAACCACAGAGGGGTCCTTCCTGACATGTTTTTATTCCAGCCTTCAGCTGAAACACCAGTGATGAAGATGATGTCCTAGTTTACTAAATATACTGGTTGCGAAATGAGCCTCTATAGTTACACAGAGATCACAGGTCAAACTTGTTTTTGAAGGGCAGAGATGTCAACTGAAAAACAGCATATATAATCAAGTCAGAGTATTGTTATTGTTTTAATATCACATACATATAAGTACAGTAAACAATTCTCTTAGGCTATTGCCAAATTCTGTTTATAGCTAATTTTTATATTGCTAATTTGTTGTTTGTTGCTTTTTTTGTATATTGCAAAGATTTGTATATTGCTAATTTGTGTATATTGCAAAGTTTTTGTTTTTTTGTTAATTTTTGTGTACTGCTAATTTTTTGGTTATTGCAAATTTTGGTATATTACTAAGTTTTTGTATATTGCAAAGTTTTGTATATTGCAAATTTTTGTGTATTTCAAAGTTTTTGTTTTTCCTTGCTAATTTTTGTATATTGTTACATTTTTGGTTATTGCAAAGTTTTGTATATTACTAATTTACATTTATTGCTAATTTTTTTTATTGCTAATTTTTGTATATTACTATTTTTTTGTTTATTGCTAATTGTTTTGTATACTGCAAAGCTTTTGTTTATTGCAAATTTTTGTATATTGCAAATTTTTTTTTATTGCTAATTTTTGTGTATTTATTTATTTATTTTATTTAAAAAGGATCCCCATTAGCTGATACCAATGGCACCAGCTAGTCTTCCTGGGGTCCGAAATCAAGTACATTACATTTATCACATATATACTACAGTATATACAACATCATATTTGTGTTACATTAATAACATTCAAATATTCCAAAGCGGAACATTTTTGCAAATACACTATTAGCAAAAGTGTATTTGCAAAGTTTCTGTTTATTACTAATATTTGTATATTGCTATTTCTTTGTTTATTGTTATGTTCTTCTTTATTGCTAATTTTTGTGTATTGCTAAGATTTGTATATTGCAAAATTTTGTTTATTGCTACGCTATTGTATTGATTGAAGTATTGTATAGTAGTTGTATAGTTTTGCTAATCTGCAACATTTTTCTTTTATCTGACAGGTTTCAGCTTGTCATGTGTACAAGGGTCCCTTTTTGACCCTAATTGATTAAAGGCCACTTTAGGAATCATGAAAAAAATGACTGTTACAGAAGCTAATTAAAACATTGGAGATTAGAGGTATTCTAAAGTGCAGAAATATGAAAACATGGGTCATACTTTGCAAAATTAATGAGCTATTGTGGCAGTTATTCAAAAGTTATAAAATGTTATAATAGGAAATATTTAAAGGGCCATATCAGTGTTTTGCATCTATGTGTCATCCCACATATAAATTGTCTGTGCTTAATATTAATTTACACAATTTTTTCCAAACATGTTCTGTGTTTCACATTTTTGAATAGTGTTTTTTTTTTTTCCCACCTTTCAGGCAGCTGTTGGTTATTCATTTCAAGTCTCTGCAAGTAGATTTTTATATTGTGCTTAAATGAATATAACCTTGTGAGTCTGAAGTCCTAATGAAGAAAGTTAGATCCTGTTCAGTCTACTAAAAAAAGATACTGTTATCTGTTAGCCACTGTTATCTACAACCTCTGCACTCATCTGTTCACAGGATGTACTGGGATCCGTTTTAGTGTGATAATACGTGTTCCCAAAGATCAATCTGACTCGTCTGGGCTCTTTAAATGCAGCATTGTCCTCATTCTTTCACACAACTAAGATTAGTGACCTGCAAACGTCAACGTCGTTCCCTAATAACCAGGCACCGGTTGGGTTAACTGTTACACGTGGTAGAGATTCACTGTTGCTGTAAAAAAATAAAAAAAGGGGAACATGAAGTGAGAAGTGTGATTCATTAACTCAGCAATTGGCAACCTGCTGTGTCATAATCTGTCTGAAAATGCACACTCACTCCTCAAACTCAAAGTTCATCACCATTCAAACTCAGGTCAACGGCTGTTACACATGTGCAGCTAACATCAGCTCTGTTGTAGCCTGCTGTATACTTTACAAGCAAACCATCAGATATTAGATGTAGATGCTGCCACTAGTTTACATTAATTTCAGTAATGTACGAGACTTGCAGAGATTTAAAACTTTCTCAGATTTTAAAAAGGTTTTCCGTATTGGTGCATTCAATGAAACTATGACATCAAGGGTTTGAAAATCAGTCGTTGAAAATCAGGCTTTTTAAAGCACGAAACTAACATTCTCATTATCGTTTTCCACGTCTACATATTATTTGGCTGTCAATCACTCGCCAACTCCGACCAAACAGTCAAACTAGTCAGAGCTGATCAAATATGAATCAATATTATGTTACATTAATGCCTATTTCTCGCCTCAAATGTTTTCAGAATCATCTTGTAGTGCATGGTTTAGCGGTAAAATGAGAAAGTTTGTGACCCGGCAGCCATGTTGAGACCTCTTGAAGGAACGCCAAGCACCGCACAGCCAATAGGAACGCTCTTTCTCTGAAACGACCTGTGATTGGTCAAAGTCTGCAGTCACGGACTAGATTTTCTAAAGCCTGACAACAGAGCCATGAGGAGGTGCAGAAGTCTAGTTTTCTCTCAGAACACTTGAATTACAATACGCTGAAAGGTTGTTATGCAATTTTTGCCCAATGATGCCAAAAATATACTGCCTACTGAAGCTTTAAGGGTTTGTTATGAAATAACATAAAATAAGAGTTTGAATGTTTGGATTATTCAGAACGTTCTGGCTCTTATTACAACTGCATTATTATAATGCAACACTAACAAAGAGAAAAAGGTAAAGCATTTGTATAAGTTGGTCTTTACCGTAACACAGAAACAATGGCTGCCTGTAAAATGCTTGCTGTGCAAAGAAATTTTGTACCAATTTGTAGTTATTAGGTCAAAACAGCGTGATTTAGTCTTGTGAAAGGTGTCTGTTGTGTTTGTCCCTCAGGTGTGCTGGCTCTTTGGACCCTGATCACTCACGTCATGTACCTGCAGGACTACTGGAGGACCTGGCTTAAGGGCCTCAAGTTCTTCTTCATCATCGGGGTCTTCTTCTCTCTGGTAGCAGTCGTGGCCTTCATCACTTTCCTGTCTGTTGCAATCAGCAACAAGGAGTGTAAGTTCTTCTACATCAATCACACAGAACACACAAACAAATGTGAGTGTAAATTTCAATACGTAATTGAAATGTTTTGGCGGAGACCTAAAGTGGCTCACAAAAGAGGGATCAAACACAAAAGATGTTTATGTCAAAGTTGATGTTTACTGCTGTATTTCAGCATTTAAGCATGCAATAATGTAAATAATCACGATAAACAAAGATACTAAAAGATGCAGGACAAGGAGAGTCCCGGTGGAGTTTGTGGTCTCCGCCACCAACTCAACCCGGCTCTTTTAGGTTTACTTCATGTGCAGATTTCCTACAATTCCCAGAACGCCCTTTGACAGCCCTGAGGGAAATTGGTGGAGCAAGTTTCTCCATATAAGAAAATGTCATAAAGTGTCATTCCTCTTAGACAAAATGCAACATGCAGTGCATTTTCATTCCTCGAGGTTACTATTAATGGAAATATTGCTGTCTCCGTTTCATCCTTTTATTTGGTTGATTTTTCACAGTTTGGGCTGCATTATCAAACTGCTAAAAATGGATACGAGTGAAAGATAAAAATAAAAACCCTTCACTTTTACTTCTACTTGCAAACGTAAGAATAAAAGCTGTTCATCACATTTCTAACAAGTTAAAAATACTCTTGAATTTAAGAGAGCTGGTAAGTTGGTAAAGAGTCAAGATGGCTGCAGTACAGAAACAGATTTCTTTCCTGCTCCAGTTTGGTTTCCTTTTCAGTCAATTTCCATTTATTTTATCCCTAATTTCACATGTAAATTGCTACTGTGGTTATTAAGTATGTCACACAAATAAATGCACTTTAAAATGTTTTAAATCACATATGTATTTGCAGAATATTATACTCTTACAAAGACAGACTAATATGGCAGACGTAGGGTATCTCTGATTGACTTTCCTCGCACAGCATACATGTAATCAATCATGTAATCAATCATGTGATCAATCATGTGATCACTTGTTCTCAAAGGTCAGTCACTTCGCAGTAAGTCACTTGATAAATGCGTCTTATTTGTCACTTTCAGGGAAGAACTTTTTTTACTCCTAAATTGGATCTTTAAAGCTTACTTAAGTGTAATTCTTAAAATGACATTGGCCGACCTCACTGATGCTCGTGTGGCTGAATGGGAGCAAATCCCTGCAGTCGTGTTTCCAACATCTTGTGTCGAGGCCTTTGCATGAGTGGTGACTATTATAGCAGCAGATTAATGTCCACGGTCTGTGTCTGTCCCTCCCACAGCCCTGACTAACCCTCGGAGTCTCTACCTGTCCTGCGTGTGGAGCTTCATGAGCCTCAAGTGGTCCTTCCTGCTCACCTTGTCCGCTCACCGCTACCGCAAAGAGTTCGCCGACATCAGCATCCTCAGTGACTTCTAAGGGCCCTTAAATATCCCGCAGTGATGACACAGACTTTGGAGTACACTCGCTGCGCTGGCTTCCCAGCCTGACAGGTGATGGAGGACATTTTAAGAGGAATCAGAGGAGAAATACTTTGTGTTGTGGATGAGCACCCTGATCCTGGTTACTCCCTCGCCTTCTTGGCCCAAACCACCTCCTCCTCCTTTTTTTATTATGTGTGCAGGGTTTGTTGCTGACTTGGCCACTTTACAGACAAATCCAGCCCTATTTTATATGATCCTTGAAGGATTTTCACTTCCTCAGCACCCTGCTTAGTCATGCATCTGCACAATTTCATCATGACAACATAAATCCAAAATATGGTAATACTTTTCATGACTCAGTGAAGGGAATTGCCCTCCTCAGTGGTGATTATCAGTCGCAGTTTCACGCTGTAGCCACTAGAGGGCGCCACCCTTCCAACAGTTAAACGACCATGTACGGTACTGTGTGCTTGACTTACATCATTGTATTATATATTAATATTTTCTGGTTTAATGAATGATGAAGAGTTGCACAAGCTGCACATGCAGCGGTCAAGTGATGAAATCTGCACATCACAATGCATCAGTTCCATATACATGTGCATCGGGGGTCTTGCAGAGGGCAGGTCACCCGAAATCCTGCAGCATCAACGAGAATGCTTTCATGTAATAAGCACCACATGTCCTGGTTTGATGTATTTGTGAACCGTGAAGGGGCATTTTTAACGTAAAGAATGATTTTTGTATTATTTTTTATCAGTGTGACGAACGGAAGTGAGTGTAAGTGTGAACGCGGGGCCTCAGTTATGGTTTTTAATTCACGACAGTAGTGACATCACTAATGTGCATCCATGTCGCTTTATACGTTGCATCGTCCTCATCTGAACCAATTTATGACGCTTATATTGTTGCTTAAGGAGATTATTTTTCTGCATTTTCCTTTATCTCTGTACATGTTAGAAATGAAGAATGACATTGTGTGTTTGTATGAGTGTGTCTGAGAGTTAATAAAATATGTTTTTTGACATCCCCTGTGCATCTGCGTGAATAACAACTGTTCCTTTTTTTAAGGAATATGTTTTTTACAGTTTCTGTTCCTCCAAAGCATTTAAGACGATTTATTATTTTCTTCATAAGCTTTGCGGCTTTTTATGTAACACGAGCGAGTGTCACAGAGGCAGATTGAAGGTGCTACACATCCTTCTTCCTACTAAACCTTGAGGGTCAAGGGGGGTCACTGTTGGGCATTAGAGTGGGGATTTGCACCATGAGAGGGAACAAACCACCTTTTCCCACCCACCCCCGTCCGAGCCACATTTATGAAGGGAAAAACACCCCACAGCATTGCAATCGCAACAGTAAATGCAGGTCAATAAGCTGCACTTTGAAGTCAGGCAATTATTCCATCCATCCACATTTTTATTTTGCCCCTCAAAGGGAAAGTTTATGGGGGTTTGGGTGCAGAGAATTTTTTTAGTGTATGATTTTGTTAAGGCAGCCGCTTGATAGCAGGACTTTGAAGTTGATGTGAAAAATATGTGACTGAAATATTACAGCGCTATCAGTGTTTGATGCACTATAAGTTATTCATGCGCTGGACAATATCTGGTGCAGAAATGTGTCTCTTGAATCCTGCAGCTGTTTTAAAGGAAAGTGAATCTGCATTTTTCATTATTGACTATAATAAGTATCAGTAACTTTGATCCTTAAGAAGCCACTATCATTATTTCACCCTCTTTGTTGCTTTCCTGCATCCTTCCTCTGTGATTTAAGGACATTTTTTTGGTGGTACTTATATCTTAATTGCATTACGCTGGTTTGTTTGTAAGCCCCCAGAGTCTCATTGCATCAAGGTAATTGCGATGTTGTGGTTAAATCGCCATGGCAACATTTTTTATCTGGCCGTTATAAACTTCGACATTAAGAAACTGAAAAACAATCCGGCTCACTTTCCACTGAGCAAGCTGGGGGCTTTGGAACCAAATGCGTCCTATTAACTTTATACACCAGCCTGTAAAAACGTGAATGTGTGTGTGTGTGTGTGTGTTTGTGTGGAATGTAAAGAGAGGGAGGGGTCTCGTTTTATTCAATTATGGGACTCCTTTCTACCCGAATCAAGGAAGGAAGTTGTCTCAAGTGTTGACTGGCAGTCTGGCAGAGTGCGGTGAGACTGGAAACAAGAGTTTATACATTCAAATAACACCACCGTCCTAAACATCCTGTATAATTACATACTAAAGAGCAGCAGCAGCAGCTGAATCAGAATCTATACAACAAACAACCTGGAGGGGAAATCCTTCCTTTCATACTGCACACATGCACCTTTACAGCAGATGATGTCAGAAAAACGCACCGCATCTTTATGAGCCTCCACCCGTCTCTTCTCAAACCTGTTTATGTCGCTGACACATCAGAATGAGTGGTCACATGTACATTTATTCAAATACTACTTAATCTTTAGTTTGGTATTTCTATTTTATACTTCTACATCTCAGAGGGAAATGTACTTTTTGCTTCACTACATTTATTTGACAGATTTAGTTACTATTCATATTCAGAATTTACATATGAAACATATGATCGTTTTTTAAAGATATGATGCATTGATATAGATAAAACTACCTAACAGTGTATGAAGTAGTTCAAATGAGCAACCACAACATTAAAGTACTGCTCATATATTAATGCATAAATAATCATGATCATATTACAATACTGAAGGGCCATTCTGCATAATGAGGACTTTTACTTGATAAAAACTTGATACTTTCATTACATTTTATTGCTAATGCTTCTGTACTTTAGCTTAATTAAAAATGTAGTATTTTCATCCTACCAAAGTACTTTTGTCAGTAAGACAATGGAGTAGAAGCGCTGCTGGGTCTCTGTGGTAATCACATACAGGTGCTCTTTGAATCCTTCAGGTGTATTGGGCTCATTCAGTCTTGTGAAGGGCTCATTGCATGGGTGGAAAAAAGTACAAAATGCAAGTCTCCCTCAGAAATAATCCAGGGCACACTGTAGTGTTTGAACAAAATTAAAAATGCCTTTATTTTACATGGCAATAATTGTTTAAAATTACCAACGCGTTGCGACCAACATAGGTCTTCATCAGGGTCACTGTGAGCATTCAGCATTACTTTTGTCAGCAATTAGATTTTATTTTTTATTCAGTGTTGGGTTTTTGCATTGTATCATCGGTTTATTAATGGCAGGGATGGAAGAAGTATTTTGATCTTTTACTTAAGTATCAATACCACACTATTAAAAGTCATGTACTCATAATTTTACTTGAGTGGAAGAACAAGGGTATAATATAATATATAAGCAACACACTGTATTAAAAGTATCAGAAGGAGAAGTACTTGTTAGGTGGCAGAATATATTATATTACTGGATTACTAGTACAGATGCATAAGCAGCATTTTAATGTTCAATCGTGATTAATTGCATGATGGTCCAACGCGATTAATTGCAAATTAATTGCTGTTCAAAATGTACCTTAAAGGGAGATTTGTCAAGTATTTTGTACTCTTATCAACATGGGAGTGGGCAAATATGCTTGCTTTATGCAAATGTATATATATATATTTATTATTGGAACTCAATTAACACAAAACAATGACAAATACTGTCCAGAAACCCTCACAGGTACTGCATTTAACATAAAGAAATATGCTCAAATCATAACTCAAGCCCAACAGGCAACAACAGCTGTCAGTGTGTCAGTGTGCTGACTTGACTATGATTTGCCCCAAACTGTATGTGATTATCATAAAGTGGGCATGTCTGTAAAGGGGAGACTCGTGGGTACCCATAGAACCCATTTTCATTCAGATATCTTGAGGTCAGACGTCAAGGGACCCCTTTGAAAATGGCCATGACAGTTTTTCCTCACCAAAATTTAGCGTTATTTATCCTCCTACACGACAAGCTAGTATGACACGGTTGGTACCAAACTAGCTTTAAAACTGAGCCTGCTACAATTGTAAAATCCCATTTTGTGTTTTAATGCGTTAAGGAAATTAGTGGCATTATAACAAATGCCTTATCACGTTAACTTTGACAGCATTAGTTACTTTGAAAGCTATTGGGTAGTTTAATATAGAACAATGCATCATATTTTATAGGTTGATCATGTATTTTGTATATAAAATGTTGATCTTCAAAGTAACCAGTAACTATATTTGTCTATAGTGGAGCAAAACGTTTTAATACTTCCCTCTGAGATGCAGTGGGGTGGAGGTACAAATTAGCATAAAATGGAAGTATGGTAAAGTACCTCAAAATTGTACTTGAGTAAAAGTACTTAGTTACTTTCCACCAGTGATAGAGGGTGAACGGGGATTCACAGCTGATGTCTGTGATGCGTGCTGGCTCACAGCAACATTGTGAAATTATGAACATTGGTATTAATGATACCAAAAAAATGAAGCATTTGATCTAAAAAAAGAAGCGTCAGGAGGAAAAACGCTAAATGAAAAGCAAACATCTTGAATTGGTCGAGAACCAGATGGCCTCTTTGACATTAAGAAGCCGCTTTGGCATTTTAAGAAGGCAGTCCCAGGATGATTTCCGAGGAACTTCCGCAAAAACGAGGTACAAAGCCCACAGATATTTAAGCAATATCCATAGCAATTTACTGTTTTATTTACAAACTGAAACATATGTTTCTAGACCTCTGCAGCCCCCCTCTCCCTCCCGTCTCTCCTTATTACCACACTGATTTACTGCTGCAGCATTTCTCCCACACTATCTGCTTTCTCCTCTCCTCTGTTTGTCTCGGTATTATCTTGATCATATTCTCTCATCACTCATTCAAACTCTCCCTGCAGACCTGCCCGTTAACAGAACATGCCCTACCTTTTACACTCAGCTATTGTCTTTTCTTCTTGTGTTTTCTGTGCTGCGATGCTGCCTGTGCCTCTGGGACCACTGCAAGCTCGCATCTGAAACATTTTAGAGAGACACATATTTGCTGTTTTAGAGCACAAAGGGATATGCCATGGCAGAGGCCGTTTGAAGTGGCTTCACAGGGGGAACCAGAACCAGAGCGAGGGATTTGAGAAACCATAAAGAAACGTTAGCGCAATGTAACTTTTGCTGAATTTAATCTAATGGAAGTGGGGATTGATTCAATGTGAAGGCGCACCCCCTTTGAAGCTGGCCCTGTTGATGTTTCTAATGCAATAGCTCTTTTGTAGAAACGCAGCATTCCTCCCTACCTTGCAGACAGTGCTTCACTGCGAGTTTGACAGGAGTGGGTGCGTGATAGTGCCTAATCCAGGAGATCCCAGGTTGACACCGCTTCCAGTAACCACTATTTGAAGTGTGAGATTGGAGACGGCAGCGGTTGACTCCCTGACGGGCTCCTTATCTGAAGACATAATGTTTCAAGACTGATTTGTGGGGTGCGTTTCTTGGTTTTCGAACAAGGAGCCGTGTTTGTAGAGAGTCCAAAACGTGTTTCACAGTATAAAGATATTCAGATTTACTGCAGCTGAGATGGAGAAGAGAGAACATCGTACCTAATGTCAAAACAAGAGAGGATCTGATCCACATTTATCTGATGGGGGTGGTTTTAATTTCCTTCTCTATCCGTGGCTTTCTGTTGCATTGGTGTGGCTATACGGGTTTAACACATTGACTAAAAGTGGACGTAGTCACCGTGACGTCATCCATTGCTTTGTGGACTGCCTTTTCGAAGCCTTGAGTTCCGCATTTTGGCCGTCGCCATCTTGTTTTTTTTGCACAGAAGTGACACGAGAGGGTGGAGCTAAGAACAACCGAACGCTGAATAAGACTTTACGCTCGTTCGAGATGAACTGCGCCTCGCCTGGAAAGTAGAAGAGATCAGGCGGCAGCAGCAGGAGGCGCTGACAAAAAGCTGTGGTCAAGTCGGACAGTTTCCAGCAGTCTTCAAAGAATTTACAGGATATCACAGAAGTAATCCTGTTAGATCCGATCTGTAGACTATTTGTAGTTTGCAGACCACGTTGGGATTTATTTATATTTGTTTGTAAATATATGTGGATGTGGCATTGGATTCTATCCTTTATTATTTTTATGTCCGCCTTGTAAAGCACTTTGTAATGGGCACTGATTTTAATAAGTGCTATATAAATAACCTTCATTATTATTATTATTATTATTATTATTATCAACCACACAAGATATGTTTGTTAAAAGATGAAACCTTCATTGCACAACATCAGACTAATAGTCTACAATCTAGTATGAAATATTACAATTACACAGAAAGTTAGGATTTTCTACAACACAGCTCTTTGATCGGGCGACAGCCAGGCGTTTCCCATCATGCCCTGGGTCTTGCAGTCGGTGGAGAGCAACTGTGGAGCCTGGCTCTAAAAGCTGCGGCCGCCTCGATCTCGTGAGGTTATCGTTGACACATGACGTCAGAGCAAGTCGGGATCAAGTCTGACCGGCATGCATTGCGCGGCGATCGCCGGTGATCGATTCTATGCAGGCCTGGCTCACCTCGACCGAGCCAATTTTCAGGCAACCAAAAACATTATAATTAATTTTCATGAACTGAAAACACACCGTGAAAGGGTTAAAGTTGGAAGACGAAAACAGGACAACTCCCAGACGGCCTGTCAATCACAAGGAAGCATGGTTTTATACTGTGATTGGGTCTCATCACGTTACCTCTATTTTGCTGTCAGCGTTCAGGTGCACACGTTTTATAAGAAGTTCTCCTGTATAAGCAGCAGTCTTGTGGTTTGATAACCTCATTTCTGAAGTTCCCGCTGAAACAGGATTTTCCAACCCAAGCGGCAACATGGTCAGCTCTGATCTGCTGACTCGCCGAGACACTTATTAGTGTTTACAAAGAAACTGCACCTAAAACATTGAATTTTGAATAGCTGACTCAGTCGTGTAAATGACTTTCATGTGATGGTTTGCTATTTATAGTAGTGCTCAATCACGTCAGCGTCTTTCTGCCCAGCTGATGAGAGACAGCATTATTTAATTAAATACGTTTTTTTTCTCAGTTTGTCATGTACGGTGATGATTTTAATAGAAATACAAAGACTGATTCCTTTTCATCCACATAGAAGTGACTGTCCAGCTGTTTTTTTTTTTCTTTCTGTGTTGCCCCTGTGTCACATTATCACATGCACATGGAGATCATATGACCTGCTGCTTGCACATATGGACATGATGTGACGCAACATTCAAGCAAGCTTTCCCACATGCACACACACACACACACACACACACACACACACATCGAGCCTCAAATCTTTAAAACGTTTCATGTGATATCTACCACTTGTTTGTAAGTTTGGACAAACTTCATGAACAAACTTGCACCACTTTTTAAGGCACCCTTTTTCAAGGCTTTATATGTTGAAACTAATGACTTTATAGACAGTTAAATAACTTACTAATGCCTCATAGAAATGTTTTTGGGTAGCCAGGTTGTGACTGATTGGACCATATGATCACTTCCTTTCTGAAAAGGGGCTTTTATTAATGATTACCTACATTTAAAACCACATTATTACCAAAGGGAAAGGTTTTTCACAACCTGGCAACCCCAAACTTGTTTTTATTAAAGCTGCAGTTGGTAACTTTGAGCAAATATGAGAATAAATGTTTATAAAACTGTCACTATATCCTGACAGTGCATGAGACAGAATCTGCTCCTGATGGCATTTCACACCTGAACAAAAACAATCAGAGCCGAGCAGTCTCTAAGGCAGCTGTCAATCACTGCTCGCAAAACACGCAAACTTCGATCAAAACGGTCAAACTAGGCAGCGCTGATCAAATATGAATCAATATTCTGTTACTGTAATGCCTATTTCTCCCCTCAAAAGTTTTCAGAAACATCTTGTAGTGTACTGTTTAGCTGTAAAATGAGAAAGTCATGTTGAAAACAGTCGAGCCAATACCAAGCAGCGCTCACCGGCCGGAGCAAACTTTCTGTCTCATGCACTTCTGTCAGGATATAGTGACAATTTTATAAAAATAACTTTAAAATTTGCTCAAAGTTACCGAATTCAGCTTAAATGGATTATAACTTTGCTTTAAAACCTTTTAAAGCCCTTTATATAAAGAGTGCCTTGTTAGAAATGTTGATACTGAAATGTGTCTCAACTACACACAGTGGATGTCTGCTCTTACCCATCATGCACTGCTTTTTTCTCTGGATATCCCACACGAGGCTTCATCCAGCCCAACCTGCTGCTCGGCGTACACCAGCCCAGCATGCCGTATCTCCAGCTCAGCTGGGTGCTCCACTGGGACTGTTTGCAATGTGCCATGGACGAAACCCCGGCACTTAAACACTGTAATCAGAGCCAGAGCAGGATATTGGCTAAATTACACATGAAAGCAGGGACATTTGAAGGAAGCTAGAGCACTAAATATTATGATAAATTACTCTCTAATACGAGAAGATAAGTCACAGCTAAACAAGAATAATACAGGCTTGCACGCAGCGCAGGAGGGAAGTGTTTTTAATGCACGATTGCACTTTTATACTTGAAAAACCACATATTTTAAAGGTATCCATATAAACATCTGACATAACACCTCAAGGTCCATTTAGTTGCTGTTCTGCTGCTTTCAATCGTATCACATGATCATCAGCAGATGGAGGTTGCCATTTTTTTCCTGAGCACTTTAAAGCCCCTGGAAACTTTATACAACTTTTACATATTCCTCTATAACTTTAAATATTCATGAGTGAATAAGCAACAATCAAATTAAAAATCTGAAGAAAAAAAAACTATTTTATTACGAGTTCTGGGCTCATATAGAAAAAAGATGATATACATCTGAGCACCATTCATAGTATTTGACTCAAAATGTGACAGATGTGGGGCTGTTTGCTCATGTTGCAAGGCCTGTCAATGAAATCTGATCAAACACAACCACACAGTCCTGATGAAGCTGTTTTGCATGCACGGACAAAAACAGTGCAGACAATAATAAATCTCTCATGTGAAATAACCAAAAAACTGCTCCAACTTTGTCAGAAAATTTCATTTCATTCATAGTCAGAAGCTGATTTAGAAAATCGGTTTTCAGGGCCTTTAAGGACGTCTTGTCCATGTTAGCTTATATAAATTAGAATAGAGTTCTGCAGGGATGACGTATTTTTGTTTGCCAACCAGGAAGTTAGCATCGCCCTGGTTCCCTCGATTATTGCAGAAAATAAGCTCTGTGGCAAACACATGTTTATGGTACACATTTTGTTCAGCAAGACAATCTTCACAAATGAACACCACTTTTATGATTTTTTTTTTGAAGCGTGAATGCAATCACCAGAAGTAAAATGCTAAAGTTAGGCTATAAACCAACTACACCACGGTCGCATGAGCGCAAGTATACACAACGAGGCTGTAAAGGCGGACGAGTCGGTGTGAAGATGTTTAGTAGTCTCATTTAGCCACTTGTTAGCAACCGCCTTTTTTAAGACACAAAGGCTTCAAAATTCACAAGTGGGGTATTTATTGATGCATTTTATATCGTAGAACAAAACATTAAAATCTCTTAAGCTTGTGTTAACCACAGACCTCATTTCAGGCATCTAACTAAAAACCCATTGACTTCCAGAGGAGGGAACCGGAAGTGTTAAAATTCTACCTCATTTCCGGGTTTTAGGACTCATTCCTGCAGCTCTCATATATCTAATACGCTATAATCTCTATTAACAGGTTTCTGTGCCTTTGTGTACACAGTTTTACCAACTCAGCATTGTAGCCTATATAATCTTTGTTAGGAGGTTCAGTATGGAAATAGGCATTGCAACAAAATGCAAAAGCCAGGAATTATCATTCTGAACAGTTTATTATTTTTCTTCAAAATTCAGGTAGTTGCATTGATTAATATAAAGGGACACAAGACACACATGGGTTGATATCTGAAAAAAAACAAATACAAGAGAACACAATAAATTAAATCAGCACATCTTTAAGAAATAATGCTTGACAAAGTTCTCAGTTAAACATGGACATAGGAAAGAAATACTCCATAGAGTGTCTTTACAATAGGGCCCTGAAAATCTTGGACAAAAAGCAAATAAGGTACCATCATTGCCGCATTCTGAGTAAATACAAGATGTTAAGTTTTGCAAACTTTATTGATTTTCATTATGTAAAGCTTGTGTTTAAATGTTTGAACGGACTTGCTCCTCTGCCTTTCTGTAAATACATCATGAGACTACAGAGCTGTAGCAGATCCACCAGAGCAGCTTCAAGTGGCAATTGTAAAGTTCAATTCTGCAGAACATCTTTTGCTCAGACAGCTTTTTCTGTGAAAGGAGCGAAGTCTTGGAACTCGCTATCTGATCACTTAAAATCTGCTGCAAACTTTACCACCTTTAAGAGAGAAACCAAATCCTGGTTAATTTAGCGACAAACCTGTACTCATGTCTAGTTTTTCATGTAATGTTTTTAAATGTGTGCTTTATTGTATTTATCTATTTTTCCTGCACCCATTCCTGTTTTAATCTCGTATTTTCACAAAAAGCCCTTCTAGGGACAGGTGTTGTAAATTAGCATCCGCTACAAGCACTATGATACTGGCATCAGATAGCTGTTTTTAAGTTGTCTATGTACATTGTATTGGTCCCTATTAAATAAACCATGAAATGAAAAAATTAAACCTCTATGACAGTGTCAACAAAAACTGAACATTGCAGGCCATTTATGATGTTTACACTGAGCTAAATATTCAAACCCAAGACTTGTGTGCTGCACTGTTACATCAAATGAAAATACTTTTGTGTCCTAAAATTCACCCCTACGTATTTGAACGATATTTGGCTGCACAGTATGAGTCCATAATGAATGATCCACTGGCAGGCCGTTGCTTTTTTAAGAGGTGTTAATACCCTAACCCACATTCAGAGAGGGCACAAGCCACCAATAGCACCTGAAACAGTAGTCAAGAGATTTTTTTGCGCTTTTTATCAGCACATCCAGGGAAGCATGGGAAGAATACAGGGAGTGCGTATTTTAACATATTTTCAATAATAGGCCAAAAAAACATAAAACACAAGCTGCCCATTCATTTCTGCATATGTGCAGTTATCAGTTTCTATTGCAACTCCCATTTTTTGGCCCGACATGAAAGGCAGAAATCTGATATGCTAAACATAATAACAATATTATTCCCCGGCAGTTGTCATTCAAGGACAGGATCTGGAGGGAAAGAAATGTAACACAAAGCAATACTGGGTACTGCAGGTGATGTTGAAGGATATCTGAGAACCCAGAGGAAATAAGCTTGGCAGCTTTGACAGTTGTGTGAGCCAGCGAGGGTAAAGAGGCCTCGAAGGAATGGTAACTTCAAATCCTTAGGTGCCCCCTCCTCAGAGTTCGACTCCTCACTGAGGCTGAACTAGGGTCATAGCAAACTTTCCCATGCAGCCCAAAATACACCATTTATCTGCTGCAGTGTTTATCAAATCATAATTCATCAACAATGCCACAGGAATTATTGGTGCAAGCTGGTACAAAACCTGGCAATGCTTTCTTTTGCAGCTAATATAACTACTGGTCTGTATATCTGAGATGCAGACCTGCAGAAACCTGGCTTTCTTATTGCATGTGTTTGTCAGTGTACTGTACACCCGTTCGAAAAAATTTACTTTGCAGAAGGGGCTCAAATAATAAGAGCAAGTATATTTCCATCTCAGCTCACAGTGGTGGAAAGAAACTAAGTAACTCAAGTACTATATTTTAGTGCAATTTTGAGATACTTGCATTTAACTTGAGTATTTCATTTTCTAATAGTTTCTAATTCTACTTGATTCAATTTCAGAGAAATATTGCACTTTTTACTCCACCACATTTATGTGACTGTAATAGTTACTAATTATTTCCCAGATTTTACATAAAAAGCATATAAGCTTATAGTTGGGGCCCCGTCACGTTTCAGATGTCTGTGAGTTGTCAGCAGTTAAAACAAAAAAAGATTTCTACTCTAAACTTCTCAGATGGTTTCATTTTAATAATTGTTTGAGGCCCAAAGAGGTCGATTTATCCAATATTGACATAGGAGCCAAAAATACCAACAGAAAGTGTATATAAAGTAGTAAAACTAGCTCCACCTCAACTAGCTTGTAACAGTAAAATGCTGCTTACACATCAGTATTAACAATGTAATAATATAGTATATGATAATATATCACTCAGTGTTCTGTTTGAGTACAGTTTGCTGATGATACTTTTGTACTTTTACTTAAGTTTCAATGCAGAACTTTCACTTGTAATGGAGTATTTTCACAGTTTTCACATAACTAAAGGATCTGAATATGTTTTCCTTCACTGTTAAATCATTCGTACCCTAAAGCACTTTGTGTCCTTGGTAAATCTGGGCATCATAACACAAATATGTTCTACAGGTCTCAACAACACAGAAGATTTCAGGTCTTAAATTATTGTCAGGTCTCAACTTCTCAGTGCCAACCATTAGTCAGCAGAGTTTCAGTGGTAATATAACAATTGTTATGACATGCACACACTATACGCATCAAGTCATATTCTGTAAACAAATCCCATCAAAAGACCAAAACCAAGAATTAAATAATTCTGCTAGTAAGTGTTTGCTGATATATCTTATTCCTCTGTACCACAGATCTCCATTGTTGTCCAAAAACTATTAAAAATACATAATAGTGTCAAACTCTGAGTGAAGTAGGACATTGACTACAGATATACATAAATATAACTAAATATAAGTTGTGTTTCATTCTTCGACTGGTGGTGTGTACATATCTATGGGTGTATGTGAGTATATACACAAGTAGGTGTGTTTGTGTATAATGAAATGTATATATGTATATATATATATATATATATGAAGGTGGTTACCTACAAAACTGTAACATATCTGTGTGCATTTGTATCTCCAGTACATGTAGAATACATAAATAACTTTTCACCTCAACCCTTTTCTTTTTCTTAAATTTTATGTATTTTTTTTCTTATTTATTTTACTATTATTTTCTTATTTTTTATCTTTACTTACACTATATATATATATATATATA
>CAKALU010066600.1:0-26973 GCA_916700995.1 Hozukius guyotensis
GTAGGGTTGTTGAATTTTTTGTTTTGCTTTGTTTCAATTTACAACGTTAACCCAGCATGTTCTCAACTCAACTCGTCACGCCCCTTCTTGGCGTCAAGCCCCTCCTTTATTTTTGGCATCAAAACCACAATAATTCCCCTTGGCGTCACTTTATGTTTTAGATTTAGGCAACCACTATAGTTAGGTTTAGGAAAGCAATACCTGGTTGGGCTTAAAACTACTACGTTTGTACAGTGAAAATGAAACTGAACGTTGTGAACACGGGACACGAACGAACAGCAGATTGTAACGTGGCGCATAAGACACAAGCAGCGGTCTCCTGGATGAAAGCCTTGTGTTTGTTGGACCCATCCACCTCCCCTCCAGCTCGCCCTGTGTCTCTTTCGCTCTTCAAACTACGTCACCACACTCCCGGCACACTTTCTCGGAGTGTTTACTGTTGCCGCGGATGGGTTTACATTATAGTTAATGGAACACCAGGGTGCCGTGTGCGGCGGTACCGAAAGCCCACGGCTGTGACAAAGCGTTGGTATTAAACGCCATGGGAATGAGAACGAGAATCGTGTTATTATTTAATTTTTTTAAATGACCTGTTAAAAGTGTAAAATGAACGTAACAGAATGTGTTTCTCTTTAGTGACCTTATTTATTAGCATATGTCCAAATGGCAAGCATAGTTATGACCTTATATATATATTACAATAAGTCAATATGGAATAACCAATGGCGACTGTGGACTTAGTCATCTCGTACAGATTTTGTCCTCATGTTTTTTATACTCAAAGAAAGTATTTTACTTGACAACTGAGGCTGTTTGCACAATCACAGCTACATTTTTTTAGTCTTTGTCCTCCTGTCTAGATTCCTATCATTCAATATTCATAACCACGCTTGTTTATTCCAGCCTGCAATAGGTATAATAGAGACAACTTTTAAATAGATTGAAACAGAATGATCCCTAGAGTTTTGTGACAAAAACAGGCGTGTTTCTGACAAAAACAGAGGCATTATTTCAATTTCAAATGGGATGACATTTCTAGCAACGCACCAACTTACTTCAGGAGGTGCCTTTTAGTTAAAGCTGTTTCAGCTTCAAAGACTTTAGTTGTGGCTTTGAGCAAACAGTGTACGTTGCATTGTTTTTTGTTGTTCTTTTTCACCACTTTGAAATGCAAAAGTATTAACAGTTCATACAAAAAAATACAGCTGATTGTAACCTCATGCCCATACTGTATGTATGCTGCTTGCAAAGTGGATGGGTTGCAAGAACAAAGGGGCAGCAGTGGCTCTGCTTGGAAAATCCTAAACACTTTGAATATATGAAATGACCCTTTAGGTGACCAACCATTACACACAAATACATAGTTTTATCTGTGTTTAGTTTAGGGTTGCTCCGATCAATCTGCCATCGATCGCTATCGGCCGACAATTGTTCTAAATAGTTTGACCGTGGTCTCTATAAAGGCCGATCAGAAGAGAATCAGATGTGGCATCAATCCTGAATTGAAACATTTTCAACATTGATTTGCCTGCTTTCTCGTCTGCTCTTTAATTCGATCTGAGAGCGACACAGCTGGACACACGTGCACAATCTGATAATCTATTAAAAATGATATAGGCCGAAAGGATATTCCTATATAGAATATAATCAGCCGGATTCTGATAAACGATTACACATGCATCCCGTGCTTGCAAACCCTTTTGATTGAGAGAGCGACAGAGATAAGCAGACACACACCGGTCATAATGTCCAGTGAAACTAATTCCCTCGACGCACAATTTGAATTGTATTAAAAATATGTTTCCACATATGCCTTCCTATGTGTGCAGCAAGCCACAATGAAAATGTTGTTTTTGAAAGGCTAAACGCCAACAAATATGGATTGAAGCAGAATATTTCATTAGATAAAAACATGTTGTGAATTTTCGAAATGATTACATCTATCTTTTTTTCATTACATTTTGACTTTTGGACTTTAAAACGCTCTGGATTTATTGGAAATGTTTGGAACACACAAGTCGATAACAATCCCACACAGCCACCACACGAATATAATTCTACAAATAGTATAGCCTAATATTCACTCCCGAGCCTGTTTGTAACCTGTACCGACAACGTTATCTTCACTTTGCCTCTGCAGTGCGCTGCTGCAGAATGAATATTGGGGAAACACAGATGTAGAAAGAATAGACCTGCAAAAAGGTCGATCTAGAATTCAAATGGCAACGTTTTGAAAGAAGCTTCGAACAGAGAGTATGAGATACAGTCTGAAGTCATGGAGACCGCTGATGCCGTGGCTCCAGCTGAAAGGAAACAAAATTGTCGAGCTTTCATTCATTTTAAACTCGATAAACACAGATAAGATAATTTCTCCCATTTGTCCGGGACATTGACATCTTCCAGGAAACATGGAACAGCACAGACACACACAAAGACGCTTATACAAAGAGCAGAATAAGGAGCAGAATTTCTTGTTGACGGGCGCAGTCAAATTACTTTAAAAAGATCCCATGACTGTGATTAGATCAGCCGATTCTGCTTCCAGCGATCGGGGATCGGCCCCAAAAATCCTGATCGGGGCCTTAGATTAGTTAAAGTAAGCCCACTCTTCAGAGCAATGAGGTACAAACCTCTAACGCCACAGAAATGAAGCAGTATAACCTTCATAATTGTTGTATTTATTGTATGGCTTGATTGCATTAAATTGTGCAGTAACATGTAATATTTATTTTATTCTTATTATTCCAGGACTACAAGTGTTTCCAAGGTTCAAAATCCATGTCAACTTTCCTCCTCCTATTGCTTTTTAGATTGCCTTCTGAAGCCTGTTCCCTCCAGAAATGATGTCCACAATCCTCTTTCGTGTTTCATTAGGCAGAAAAAGGTTATGATGGGAAATTTGCAAATCAAAGTCTACAGTTTGATCTGCCTGTGGAAAAGTGCTTTTAATTGCATCCCTTTGGAGAAAATTGTGCTGCTTTTTCAGAACTGCTGCTTCTACCGTTTTTAAAAGCGTTCAGGGGGTTTAATATTGTCAAAAGTACAGTTGTTGACTAAACTTAGTCCTTGCATTAGCGTGGGGAATTGTTGACTTTGGAAAAGCTCTTGTAACTGCAGAATTACAAATGCGTGGAGGGACTTAAATTCCCCTCGAGCTACCTCTAGACAAATAGAAAGACCTCCAAAAAAACCAACAGACCTCCCACTCACGCTCAAACAACAAAGGAAATACAAACAAGTCTTGAAAGCTACCCAATGGGATGACCAAGGAGAGGTTTGAGCATATTAAAGTGATTCCTAAAATGCACCTGCCAGGTTCCCCCCCGCAGTGTAAGAAAACAAATGTCGACGCAACTGTTGCTCCAAATATTTTACCCATGAAACAAGGAAGTATTACTACATTCGAGTAGTTCCTTCACACGTACTTCGTTTCTGGAGGATTAAAGATAAAAGAGTCAATTCAAATGCTGTCATTTGGCAAATGCATGTTTTAATCAGGAATTAGGGCCTTAATAATAATATGGATGTGATGAGCATTTTCTTCTGGTGCTAAATCTTACAGACATTCATTTCAAGCCTGCAAATCAGGGGCAGATGGAATTAGCCAAGAAGTGTGTGGGGGATGAGAGATGTGTCGCTAGGGGTCGACGCCTTTTGTGGAACATAAGTCCCATTTATCCCAAATTAGGACGGGTGCGGCACTGGTTCGCTTTGATGTTCCTCTTGGCGGGAGCCTGGGTGGAGTGCAGAGGGGGGACGGGGCAGATTGCTGGAGCACAAACAGATGTTCAAGGCTCATCCTTTGAGGTGGTGATGAAACGTTGCCACAGCGAGAGTCTTTACATCCCACTGTCAGTCAGTTGACACAGAGACAAGGGCAGGGCTGCAGTTGCTACTTTAATGGCGCTGCATATGGGCTGTTATACCCAACAGCAGCAGATCGAGCAGTTTGACCTACATCTGTGCTCAGTTTGAGAGATTCAGTGTATTGCGATGTGTCGTAAAAAGGAACTACCCTGTAAGCATTTGATGGATAGTGAAAAAACATGTCCATAATAGAATACCATGATTTCGTAAAAGATGCTGAAATTGTTCTTAACTAATTTAACCAAACAGTGCAGCTCTTATCCAACATATGACTTCTCAACCTCTTCGCTCTACATTTCAACAGGTTTATAATGTTGCACAGGTTGTCATATGAACATCTCTTCAATGTTAAAATGGTTGCTGTAATTATCTGCACCTCATCTAACTGGTTTTGTCTCTGTTACTCCAGGAATATGACGACGACTACGGAACAACTTATGATGACCAAGGATATGAATCGTACGACAACAACTACAGTAATCAAGGACAAAAGTAAGTTCTGCTATTATTTCCACACTATTAGGCATTTACCAGCCCAGAATCTCTAGGAATTATGTCCATGTTGGACATTTATGCGGCATACATTTCACTCCCAATCCCAAGGTTGAGTGCCAGTAGAGGAAGCTTATGTAGAGAGGTGGAAAGTGTCGTGTCAGGCATGTAGCATTTGACTTTCTCGAAATTGTAAGTCAGTGACTTAACTTTTAAAACTGCACTAATCAATATTTTTATATTACTCATCTATAGATTAACTATGTGCAATGTGAAAGGACTCTACATTTCCCCTCAGCTATACTAAGCATTTTAGTATTTATCAGCTGTTTATAAGCATGTTTTGATATTAATTTTACGGCGCATAACTTTATCATTTGGCTCACCTGCTCATTAGTGATGCACGGTTCAATCGCACCCACCTGTACATTATGAGAGCCAGTCCATCCGCCCAACATGCAAAAACATGTAGAAGACAACATAGTAGCACAATTGTCAGGACAGAGGTCTGAGACAAGAAGGACAGAGACGGAGGAGCGCTGCCACAGCGGTGTGTGTTCGAGAAAGAGCGAGAGTGACAGACAGAGGGGAAAAGACTGCGGAAGGTGGCGAAAATAAAGAGGGATTTTGATGAAGTTTTTATTTTTTCAACTACATTTTAGTCTCGTCTTTTCTCATCAACAATATTGCATGTTTGATATCGTCACCGTTAGTGTTTAATGACATCGGTGCCGTCGTCATCGTCTTGTCTTAGTCACGTAAAAAAAAGGTCGTTGACGAACATATTTCATCATAGTTTTTGTTAATGAAATCAACACTGCGCCGCTCTCGTCAACCTCTTTTCTCTTTGGTTATTGTACACTACCTGCCCAGCACCGAACAGCAGACAGACAAAGTTAGAAGAGCCATCAAAAGAGCCAGATATTTTTCTAAGGAGTTGGTGGGGACCAAACCAGAGCTAAAGAAAGGTGAATGCTCTACTTACATTCACCAGACGGACAGAAACAACTCCAAATGAAAGCTAATATTGCTTTGTGCCTGCAGGTTATAATAGGTAAATATTTGCAAACACATTCAACACAACAAGTTAAAAAGTTGATAATATGTCAATGTTTAACCTAGGTGGAAGAACAAAACAAAAAAAACAACAATTACTGCTCTGCTTTATCGGCCACAATAACCACAATGTTTACTTTAACCTTACCCTGCCCATACTGTAGCTGCCATATACTGTGTATTATAGAAATAAATAATATACAAAACATGTTTGGGAGTTAACAAATTTAGTCCTTGAATCTAACCTTGAAAAATTGTCCAATGTTAACATTCTTTGTGGGGATAGAATTGGCATTTCCACTCAGTTTACTGGTGTTTCTATAAATGAGTGTAGGCTAAATAGAATGAAGGAGAATTTATTTGCAGGACTGTTGTATCAGACTGCATTATTTTTAGATAGGTGTACCTTTATAAACTGGCAACTGAGTGTACTTATGAGCAATAAATGACTCAATTCAAACTGGGTTATCATGTAGAGTTCATACCAGGACTAAAACATGACAATGGCAGGACTCCGAACAGCTCGAGTGAGTGCACTGAATAAAAAAAAAGATGAGTTATACTTATGTCTCTCCGAGTCTAAAATACGAGTTTATGAGCAGCATCTGAGGGCGCTGCAGTCTGGCCATTTGGGCTGGAGCAAATGTAGAGAGAACATGAGGTAAAACTGAGATTTGAGAACAGCTGGATTATGGTGCGTGAGCTGTTAAGAGTCATTTATGCTCATTTTCTGCCCTGTTTGAAACTCGAAAGAACACTTTGTGTTAATGAAGTATTTTGTGAGGGGTGAAATGTTTTTACTGACCTTTAAGTTGTCTTTTAAGATTAACTCCAAAAAAGTTCAATTCAACATTGAATTCCACTTCTTAAAAAAAAGCAATCAGACTGGTTTAGAAGATTTGAAATGATTGGATGCATAGCAGGATCTCTAATAAATATATAAAATAAACCAATCTTAGCAGACTCTGTGATGTATCACACTAATTGCAGCTTATTAACCGTATTATCTTTAGTTTTAATCACCCTTTAAAGTGTCTCGCCGAAGGTGCATTTTGCCCGCTGCGTTTCTCGTGTCAATGCAAAATAAACAGCCTTAGTGGTACGTTGCTCCATTTAACAGAGGGTCCTGCACAGCTAAATGCAGAATATTGATTTTCTTATATCCAGGGAGCTATCGCACTCTCCAAGCCACACAAGGTCAAAGGCTCTCTCTTTGGTTTGTTGGTGTACCGCTCTATTTTATCAGCACACAATGTGCTACATTTATGTATGCCTGTCTGTGCCACTTCAAAGAAAGAGTGATTGTTGCAACATTTAGTGTGTCAAAAATTGGATTGTATTGGCAGCAGCTGGAAAAAGATGAAAACAGACAGAGAAGAAGAAAGAACATTATTCTGTCCGTTGGCTTTTGTGAGCAGGGTGGTCGATGTTTTCTTTTGTGAAGGTGTCAGGATGTCTGTCACCCGGGCTTCATCCATCTTTTGTGCTATCTCTTTTTTTCGGGGGCCAGATCACACACACACACACACACATACACACACATGTACACAGACTCTCTAACACACCGAGGGATGTATATCTTGAAGTGTTGGTGGTTATGCTCGCCGGGGGGAAACGCGGGTCCGCCTCAGGAATCTGCAGCTATTTGTTTTATAAGCATCCTCGTGAATAACGGTGAGGGTGTTTTGGTGAAGGTGGAGCGAGGGAGGAGGATGGGGGGGTTGAAAAATGGAGGCCATCATGTAAATGCTGGAGGCTGGGTCGTCTCAAAGAGATTTTCATGTCTGTTATCTGCTGGGAAACAAAGCAACTAATAGGACCCAGACATGGAAGCCTGTGCCTCCAGAGACAGCTGATTCACTTACTTCTTTCTCTTATTGCTGTGTCCTGGATTTGGTTGAAAAGTTGCAAGTTACTGCGGGCTGACATTGTGCATATGTACAACATAAGCCTCATGCAGTATTTATGTGATTTGATCGGCCTTGGATTGATTGAATTTTCACCATTTGTCCATAAATATAAGACGTATTGTTTGGCTTTGTTCGCTTTGTTTGTCCTTTGTTTACTCCCGAGAGACAGTACATTGGAAATGATGTACATAACTATGAATATAACACATTCTATCAAGGCTATCATAAAGCCATGGGTTATCCATTTATTACCTTTAATTATTGCATTGTAGCTACCGCAATTATTACTGCAACATAATACTGTCTTTACCTCTTCACAGTTACAATCCTATTTAGCTTTTTGATGGACAAAGGTGCATTATTTTCACCCCGAGCCTGAGGAAAGGCATAGCAGGTCCCAGCTGCAGCAGGGCCTCGAGGAGAGAGTGTGTGTGTGGTTGTGTGTGTGTGTGTGTGTGTGTGTGTGTGTGTGTGCCGGTGAGTGTGTTTGTGTGTGTGTATGTGGACGAGAAGTCTCTAACAATGTTTCTCAGGTCTAAGGAGCTCCCAGTCACCAATCTGAGCTCTGACTGCGTGGCAGGATTTCAGTTGCCGGAGGATAACAAGCAGAACAATTTACAGTCTCTCTGTCATGGTATTACCCCAGTGGCTTATGCTAGAAACAGGCCTGCCATTTGTGAACACGGAGGGGAAGGAAGAGGATGGTTTTAAAAAGGCTTCTGCTCTTAAGACGAGCGTAATGCTGCATCAGTGGATTCACTGATACCTTAATTATCTTGAAATATATTTCCACGGCACATGAAATACATTTTGCTGTACGTGGTTATCAGAGTTATCTTAGTATCCTGGGTAATATGCCCACATTAACTTAAAAAATCAGAACTGAAATTCCTCACCAGACACAGAATTAACAGAGAGAGTATGCTTTATTTGTGCTGAATTAATTAGTCGGCCATCAGAAAAGATTGCCAAACAGAGATATGTTTATATTGAGTTGATTTATTATATTATATAAAAAAATAGGGCTGTCAAAGTTAACGCAATAATAACGCATTAATGCAAATTCGATTTAATGCCACTAATTTATTTAACGCATTAACACAATCGATCTTTTGGAGGTTGTAGCGGGCTCAGTTTTAAAGCTAGAGTGAAGATACTGGCATCATATGAAACCTTAAAACTAAGGAATCCATTGGTACCAACCATGGAGGTTAAATAACGCTCCAAGCTTGCGCTAAATTTTGGCGAGGAAAAACTGTCATGGCCATGTTCAGGGGGTCAAGGGATCCCTTGACCTCTGACCTCGAGATATTTGAATGAAAATGGGTTCTCAAGTCAGCACACTGACAGCTGTTGTTGCCTGTCGGGCTGTAGTTTGCCATGTTATGATTTGAGCATATTTCTTATGCTAAATGCAGTACCTGTGAGGGTTTCTGGACAATAATTGTCATTGTTTTGTGTTGTTAATTGATTTCCAATAATAAATATATACATACATTTGCATAAAGCAGCATATTTGCCCACTCCTATGTTGATAAGAGTATTAAATACTTGACAAATCTCCCTTTAAGGTACATTTTGAACAGATGAAAAATGTGCGATTAATTTGCGTTTAATTGTGATTAATTGATTAAATATTTTAATCGCTTGACAGCCCTAATATCCAATGATCCAATGAAATCCATGCTTCCAAGCTTCTTCTTCCCTGCCTTTGTTGGCACATTATTGTCACATTACGGTAACCAACTGTGGATTGGTGGAATTAGCGTGAAACCACTGGCAGGATAGTGTATCGTATATCCTTTGTGACCATGCACAAGATACAAACAAAACAGACTAGAGGTCGACCGACAGTAGATTTTTAAAGGCCGATATAATAACGATAGTTTGGAGCAGGAAAACGCCGATATCTTCTTTACTTCTGCACAATACTTTTGCGTATGCCGTTTTTGATAAACTGACTTTTGTCACTCCGAGTTTCATCATTCGTGAGGGAATATCCTGTGTGATTTGGTATTTATTTACAATGGGCGATGCCCTGTTCTGTGGCTTATGACTAGCAAGGATTACTTCTGTTGCACATCCCGTTTCATTGTTAAATGCCATTCTTACAAACCATTATTGTATGTGTATGTTACCGGGGTAAGGAGGATCCCAAAGTGTGCAATTTAATTTCATGAATGGATAGTTACGTGGCTGGATTATTTGGAAGAGAGAACGGCAAATTGGTAAGCAAGTTAAAGTAACCCTGAATTATTTTCTTTTCCTCTCTGGCTGCCTGTCTTGTATCATAGAGAAAAAAGCTGAGAGTATTGCGTTATATCTTTGAGAGAAATCCTAAATTACTTTCTCCCCTTCTACCTTGACTTTGTGTATGGAGGTTCCATGCAAAACGGTGATGTACGTGATTGGAGGCTGGTGCAACCATCGGCTACTACCGGAGCCCAGTTCCACCGATAACAATAGTTTGTAAAACGTCCTATCGGCGCCGATCTATACCACTAAAAAAGACACCCACCCACTGCTCCATAGCGCTACTAGGGGTCAGAAAGTACACAAGGTACCTTTAAATTGTGACTGGGGTGGAAAAAGTACAGGACAGTTGACTCTGTAAAATGGTCAATGCTTCTACAAAAAAACATCACTCCATTAAAAGTAATTGTCCTGCATTGGAATTTGAAATTTTTAAGTATTCTTCTCAGCGAAATGCACTTAACTATCAAAATATAACAGCACATATTAAGAAAAATCATTAATATCACTCTGTTACTCTATGCATTGTCCAAGACTCTGTCCCTTACTTTGTTAGCAGCAACACTACACCTCGAGTTCGAGCAGAGAAGTGTCTGTTTTGATTACAGCCTTTAAGAAATGTTTTAATATTGTTTACAGCTGGCTAATTAAATCTTTATCAGTACATCATATTTTGATTAAATGCTTTGGCCTTAAAAAACCCATTCTGTAAATATCACTAACTAAAGCTGTCAGATATTTGTGGAGTAAAAAAAATACAATAATTCTGTCTGAATTACAGCCAAGAAAAACTACGAATTGCCTCATTTTTTGTAAAAACAGAAACTTTGAAAATGCTATAATTACATAAGAAAACATACTAGCTTTGATATTTTATGTTATTACATGTAGTGTATGTTACTGTCACTGTTGGGCAGTGACAGTGATGCAATCCTAATGTTCTCTGCTCGGTTTAAGTGGTATAAAATGTTGTACTGCACATTACCGTCCACAAAGGCAAAACCCAGTAACCAGTGACAAATGAGACAAGACAACCTGTGTCACTATATTGCACACACTCTGTCACACACAACAGCCAGAATTGAGTAATTTAGACATAATTGAATTTGAAAGGAGAATAAGGCGCTCACGACCTTAAGACATGAGACTTAAGCTAAAAAGCTGTTTTTAGACGCCTTGAAGACATTTTGCGACATTTACATGTTTCAGAAGAGAGCTGACGCCCGGGAGAACCTCGCGGAACGCTACCTCAGCATGACAGCCGTGGCAGTCGGGTCCGCCAGCTCCCCTAGATCACAGCGTCCTCTTACCGTGTTTATACAACACAGAGCACCGAGCCATCATCTTTTTTTTTTTTTGGAGAGGCAGCAGAGAGCTTCATCTCAGGAGAGTTATCAGGAAGCTGCGGCGCTTGGGTACCAATCAAGTGCTAAGGTCAAGGAGGCTGCTTGTGTGGAGAGCGTCTTTAATTTCATCAGCGGAGAGAAGGCGACGTCTCTGTAGGGAAATGAGAAGGATGACAGCTGTGGCACGGCCCTGGCTGGACACTTGGAGAGGTCACGGCGAGGTTGGCTCTCGCAGCTCGGGCGCGATCAAAGCATTATTTCATACTTGGCACCTCAGAGACTGCCGGCTGCTGACACCTCGCACCTTCCCTCGCACCTTGCTTTGGTATGCTACATCGTAGGCTGGATCCCGGAGGCCCGAGGGCACAAGGATAGCTGTGTGACAGTGTTTTAAAGGGCAGTCGCACCCCTGAGGAGCGACTGTAAATCTTAGTACAAGAGACGGGCACGGAGGAGAACAGAGGAGGAGAGTGGCTGGATTTCTAAGTTTCACGGGGTAGCAGATTAGAATCGATTGCTTGAGTGAGCCCCCAAAACTACTGAAGCCTCATCAGCAACACACCCACACAAACCTCCAGTCTCTGTGTTATTCAGTGAGCAACTTGAGGGTCTAGTTAGTAATTTTGACACTACCAAATACTACAAAAACAACGTAATATATCTGCAAGGGTTGATGTATGAATATTTCATGGAGGATGATCCTCTGTATCAAACACAGAAGAGCAAGATATCAATCAATCGATGTAGAATCGTCCTGCATGCAGACAAGGACACTCAATATACAACACATAGGGAGGATTTGAGGTGGCTAACACCAGCTAATGCTAAGATGCATTCATGTATGTTTGTGGCAGCACTGCTTATTCTTGTAACAAAAAGAAAATGCCCCCCCAAAAAGATACCAGCATCCAGTGCTATAAAATGTGGTGGTCATAGCAGTGAATCATTTGGTCACCTGGCAAAATAGGGGGGGTGTTGATGCTGAAATAGGAAGTCTATGGTCTATCTATACTGTTTTATAGGGTGAAAGTTGGTGACAGTTCTAATGGACGATAGGTGTACTAGACCTACAAACTTGCAGCAGAATTACTATTTGAACTAAGAGCCTAAAGCCATACTACCAGCTGGAAGGCTGTACTTAGGCACAGTACAGTGAGCTAAATGGTAATGTCAGTAGATGCTGGGTGTCTGGATACAGATGCATAAGCCGCGTTTCCACCAAGCAGTCCAGTTCAGTTCAGTTTGGAAAACACAGAATGGTTATTTTCCATAAGCAAAGGTTGTGGATGGTACCAATAGAACCACTCCATTCTTTATACCACCTCGGTTGAGGTTCCAAGCGAGCTGAGCCGATACTAGAAGGTGGAGTTAAAACGCTGCAGACCACCAATTGGTGAGAGGGAATCGTCAACAATCATCAAAAGGACATCCTGCACAAACCATGGATGTATAAAGTGAACTGGATACGGCATTGGAGGCGGGGGCTCAGTGGCGCATGAAGCAAAAAAAAGTTAGACTTCCGAATATAAAATTGCATTTATTTTATAATAGTGCATTTTACAACTTTTAGGACCTAATGATTTAAATAAGGGCTATTCAAGTGTTCATACAAGGAAGTTGTAATTCCACGGTTTGGCCACTATGTAAAATTTGCTTCAAAGCCGGTGCTCTTCCTGGGGGCTTGGCACAAACAAATCAAATCTACCGTCAATAGCGACCGCAATTTTTAATTCACTCAACCCAGATTTTTAAAAATGGCAGCTCACAAAACTATGCCATTCACACTACGTGCACTACACGTGCTATTGACGAAGCGCACGCATTCCTCTGCTTGATTGCTGTTGAAATGATTGTCACGGCAGTTTCATGCACCGTCGCTACGGCGATCAGCTGAGAATCACGCCTACGCTGAGGGGGTACTATCTGCAGTGGAAACACAGCATAGAGAAAAGGACCTGGTACCAAAAGTGAGTGGAGTCGAGCAGAGCCGTACCATGCAGTGGAAACACGGCTATACTGTAGCAGTGACATGGTCCGTCCACTCATGCCGGAGCAGAAACATGGATGCATGTCAGTGGTCAGTGAGCCGTTAAAGTCTTCCTCTTGTTTTCTACTGCAGTTGACGCCTTGTATCTGATCAGCCTGCCTTTGTCAATGCTACATCTTTGAGTTCTGCTTGTTGAGTCGGGGCCCTCAGGCAGACAGCATCCATTTAGTACAATGGGAATATCAGCATTGTGCTTTTTTTAATCTTAGCACAGATTGGCTGTGTTAGCTGTCTGCCTCTGAAATGCCTACGGTGCTTCACAGATGGGCACCTTAGATGCTGTTTTCAAGGTAGACAGCTTGTCAAGATGAGTGACAGGTGCTGTGGCGGGAATTAGACCATCTGAGGGGAAGGTGGGCGGGATTTACACCACTCTCTCTGTCTCGAGACAAAGGGTGGCATATTGTAAATTATAAATGTAATGCTCCTTCAATAAGGCATAAAGTCTTTCACAGATTCCAGATAGTCACGATGAAAAAAAACCCAAACATGTTTCCAAGTGATGAATTTCCAAGACTACTGACTCGACTCGAAGAGGCAGTTTTTTCCCTGAAGGAGGATTTCATGTACTTTTCAACAAAAAATAAAAGGAGGAAAGTACCATAAACGGTCTGTTCAAAACCAGAAAGAAGACTCATTTGTAAAGTCAAATCTTTGCCGTAGGCCATTCTGTCCCTCTTTGTGACTCTTCAGCAGGGGGTCAGCATTGGAAATAGCTTTGCAATCAGCCACCACATTGAGCAATCACCAGTGTATCCATGAGGAGGTTTTCCATTTGAAATTATGTGAGCTTCATTTCATACTAAATGGTGGGAAAAAAGGGAATTGCCGCTTTTTTTTTTAAGTCCATTTTCATTGCATTGTTGTCTGTGGAAATCACCACTGAGCCGGCGTAATCAGAGCATTCAGTGTGGCGTATTTCCGTCCGTTTTACTTTTTCAACCTTGTGCCAAGAATGAATGAAAAACATTATTACACAAGGAAGTATTTCTGCTCAAGGTTTCACAGTCATGATAAGTCAAAGTGTGCAATATGCAAAGAAATAGGCTAACAGAAGAAAAGCGGCCTCTCTCCACGTCACACCGGCGCTGTATTACCTCTGCAGCCCCTCGTAATGTCCTACTAGATTTCTTCAAATTCATCACAGAGGACCGGAAGAGTAATGGCGATGTAAGAAAACAAAGTCCACTAGGGACGTGTACTACATCATTCAGATTTAACACCGCCATCTGTTTCGTGGTGCCCAGGAACGGCAACATCAGTGCTTAAGACGAAGCATTTACAGAGATGACAGATACGCTAGAGAGGCAGAGTCTTTACCTCTGGAAAAGTAGGTCTGGAATGAGATGCCTGATGAAAGAGACACACTTATCTGTTGTGTTTGCCTCTCGTGGTCTACGCAGACTGTTTGTTTTTTCTTGGCCAGTGAAGTTTGGGGGAAACACAAACCAGCGGACGCCTTCTTCTAATGAATGTCAAATCAGACGTTGACCTATTTAGAAAGTCAAAGCACTTTCACACCTATGACAGGGCAATATCTGGAGTGAGATCTAGCCACCCCAGGCTCCTCAGCTAACGCTTGTGTTCATAGCGCCAGCTGTGCACTTCTGACAAGGCCACGCTGTGATTTGGAATCAATGATGATAAATGTCGAATGTACAGTACGAGGCAGTGGAGAGGGTTTTTAGGTTAACGTTTCCTTTTATCTGATATCGCCTTAAAGCACTTCCACTTGGCAACGTTTCTATACTTTACTTGAAGGAACATGAAAACTTCAAATAAAGCCAGGATGTGCCTCAATGTTTCATCTACATGATGACACAGTTTTGTGTGAAGTATATCAAGTTGAATTTTATTGTGATTATGCACATATTCTATTAAAGATTGTGTATTCTTGCCAGTTTAAAACACCAGCATTAAGGCCTTTACACACCGGGAGCGTGACGAATAGACAACACAAAAATACTCGCCTGCGAATATTATATGTCTAAGGCTTTTATTGTGAAAGAACGGAAGGAGTGGATCTGGTCTGCACTGCCTTTGTCAAGGTTGAAAGGAGTAATAAAGTTTGCCATCTTGGTTCGGAATACCAGCCCGTTCTCATTCCAAAGGGTGTCAAATACCGAGGCTTTGTCACGGCCATCGGCGTTCGATACCGCTGCACAAGGCGTCTCTTAGTGTCGGTATGAAACGCGATGTAATAATGAAATTAACTACAATGTAAACCCATCCACGGCAACAGTTAACGCTCCGATAAAGTGCGCCGGGAGTGTGGTGACGTAGTTTAAAGAGCGAAAAGACATGCACAGGGCAGGCGGGAGGGGAGGTGGATGGGTCCAACAAACACAGGGTTTTCATCACAGGAGAGGGCTTTTCGTATCCCGTGCATTAAATTTCACTTTCACGTTACAATCAGCTGTTCGGTTTTGTTCAGTTTGTGTTCTAAAGTGACACCAAGGGGTAACTATAGTGGTTTTGATGCCGAAAATAAATAAAAAAAAATATATCAACGTGCGAATTAATCACACGAAAAAAAAAACCTCACTGTGTTAAGGCCTTTAATCTTAGGGGGGTTAACTTCATGTTTGATGCTGAATTTTGCTAAATGATACTAACTAAAATGGCGACGCTTTTGCCTTCGGTCAGAGCGAGTGACGTAGTTTAAATAGCGAAAAGAGACACAGCAGGCGGGCGGGAAGGAGGGGAGGTGGATGGGTCCAACAAACACAAGGCTTTCATCCAGAAGACCGCTGTTCATGTCCCATGCATCACATTACAATCAGCTGTTTGTTAGTGTCCCGTGTTCACAACGTTCAGTTTCATTTTCACTGTACGGTAGTCGTTTTAAGCCCAACCATGTTGTTTTTTCCTAAACGTAACTATAGTGGTTTTGTTGCGTTGTTGCGTTGTTACGGTTGTTACGTTACATTATTATGCTGTTATGTTGTTAGACTACATTGTTACAAACCATGATCTTTTTTTAACCATAGCCAAGTAGTTTAGTTGCCTAAACCTAATCTATCGTTTCACAACGTTAACCAGATGCCATTGCGTTTCTGTGAGCATGATACATCGCCATTCAACGTATCCGTGGTTTGCAGAAACATCCAATGCCAACATGTATTGTGTTGACTGGGTTGTGCAAGCAAACAGGAATCGCTCGTAGCAACATGAATGAAAACATTCAATATATCATATATTAGACCTGTCGTAACATTTTCAGTACATCACCGATTTTATTGTTTGCATAACATTTTTAAATGATCCACAAAGCAACTGCCTCTCTACGTGCCTCTTATTATAGTATTTACACTGAATATGTTTACTGTGTGCTTCTATGAATAAAGAAAGGTATTTTTTGTCAGAATGCTTAAATTCCAGATGTATGCACTACAGAGTGTTGATTGATGATGACTGTGCTGTAGGGCTTCAGGTGCTGTCGAACTTTTGGCTGCACAAAGCAGAATTTCACCAGAATCTTTGACCTTCAGGATGCGTCTCAAGACTCACCGGTCTCTGTAATTGAGAAGAGAAAGTAACTACGGGGAGATGTTGTGTAGCAATATTGATAAAATGTCACCTCAGAAATTAGAGGCGCCTAACAGCTTTTGTTGCACTCTTCTCCTTTGTGCTCTGCTGGCAGCCTCTCAGCACAGCAGAGTACTATTATTCGTCCTTTCTGCCTTTAGCAACGCAGAAACCTCAAGAGTTAAGTGAAAAGGGCTGTTCTTCAACAGTTTATTTGTGAGATAAACAGTGGAAATAAATGCAGGGAAAAAATGCTGACTGCCTACAGCGTGTGAACAAGCTTCTGAAATAGAGTCCGCATCCTGGTTTGTGTATTATTTGGATGTTTTCTATCGTTGAATATGACACAGAGCAAGACAGGAAGGGCCCAGATTACCCAATATTTCACATGCTTCCCAATATGTCTGCAAGCACCTGTGAATTGTGGCAAATTGATTTTCTGACATTTATAAAAATTGATGTTTATTTTGAAGGCGACCTCTCCGGAATACACCCCTGCATTTTGGCGTGGTGCGAAATGTAATTATTTAGCATCCTGTCAGGTCTTGTCTCGGGGTACACAACATGACGAGCCAAAACATGCATTCAGTTGCCACGGGTCTCTCTCTCTCTCTCTGCTCCCCCCCCCTCTTCTCTCTGTCTCTGTCGGGCAATGAATGGTGTCAAGGATATTGCAGTGACCTGACACCCGTGGCAGATGCACGGTGGCACCTCTGCCGCGAGAGCCGACTGGAAACCTCTCGCTCAGAGCAGCAGCAGCAGCTGGCCTCGCTTCTTGGAGGGAGACTCCATTAGCGTGATGGGGGAAGCCTTGTTTGCTTCTGCTGGCTTGGCATTGTTTGTAGTTGAATTATGAAGTGTGTAAAATTTATGCTAAGCCTGACTTAAGGCTCAAGCCTCTGTAGGGAGCTGTCTCATGTCTCATTGCGCCACCATAGTGCTCTTAAAACGATTCCTCCCACTGTCCTCAATTTGGCCATGTTCATCCTCACCGAGAAATTGTTGCAAGAAAACAATAAAACCACCAATCAGTTTGTCATGTTGTTGCTGTTGAGAGGCGTTATCAGCTGTTGGAAAGCTGCCAAAGTAAGGATCAGTTCACCCATGATACAAGAAAGCATATTTTTTCACTTTCCTTTGCTGGTATTTAGCAATGAGCTGAGCTGCCCAGGTTTTCAGATTGGTGTTTTTGAGGTTTCTGCATCTAGGCCTATACAATGCAGATGAATACAAATTTGTATGTGGTGATCACAGCATAGAATAATTACATTTTTCAAAAAACTAAAAACAAACATCTGTAATCACAGAACACACTGAACGTTTTTCACTCGAACTTTCTACTGAAGAAATAGTCCCTATGAAAACAATTGACTGTGTTCTGTGGTTTATCCAGAGTACCAGGAACACTATATCTGGACTAGTGCTGGACTGTGTGCGATTAGTTGACTAGTTCAGGGGTTCTTAAACTTTTTGGGGTCAGGAACCTCTTACAGGGGAGAAAATAATAATAATCATAACCCCAATCGAGCATATGCTGCTTACTACCATTTATACTCTTAGATGCCATTGGAACTATTTGTATTCTTAGGTCTTCAGACCTGTTTCATAGTGATAAACAGAAACACATTTCAATTTGAATCATGTTAAGATAAGATGAGATGATCTTTTGTTAGTCCCACAGCGGGGAAATTTGCAATGTTATTGAATGTTAATAGCACTTACTGTACATACCTTTATACAGAGGGTGATTCTATTCATATTGCATTTGGACTCAACTTGACAGCATGTCTAGCCCACATTTCAAGTAATTGATTTAAATGGCATGATCTTATTCATTGGCTTAAAGGGCACAGTCCTAAAAAAAACCAAGACGTTTAAACTTACCGGTCTAAAACTGACTTCCAGTAAGTGCTTCAACTTAAAAATAATGAACTTACTGCTGTGTGTCACAATCATATCAGAGTTTCAATTGGCCCTAAGCTAATGTGGGTCAGAGTAATGGACACGATATGCTTGTTTTATTGGCGCAAATGGTCCCCATCTGTATGTGTGCACTTTGTAATGATAGCCTACAGCACAATTTTATAATTTATTGCAAATTATTTCACGAACCCCCTGACAGAGTGCCAAGGACCCCACTTTGAGAATCACTGGACTAGTTGATTAAACGCTGCTACCCTTGCTAGTCGGCACCAGAAATACTAGTCGTTTAAACGTATTATTATTTGATTAATGTACACATTTAAATTACATATTGACATAAGCTGTCTCAGCTGTTGCTGTGGCGACTCTCCGCTCTGACCTGAACTCATCAGCAGCTCCTGACTCACTTCCACCCTTCTCCCGGACGCCGCCTGCCACCACCTCCTCTATACAAAATAGCGGCTGGGTTCAACAGTCAGTCTGGTTCTCTCCTGATCACCTGGATTGGCCAGCAGATAGGGTTCTATATCAAATGTAATTATTTTACATTTGAAGCATTTCATTTAGGTTTTTTATGTCTGTCATCATATTTTATGATATAATCACCCTAAAAATAATGTGGAATGCGATTTTTGACCAAAGTGAAAAAGTTGTTTTTGAAAGGAGAAACGCCAACAAATAGCCTATGGATTGAAGCAGAATATTTCGTTAGATAAGAACATGTTGAGAATTTTGGAAATGATATTTCTTTTTGAAATAAATTTGGACTTTTGGATTGAGGACCGCGACAATTAACGTCACAGAGACGATCGAGGGCTGAGCACCGCGTCGCTCGCTATGTGTGTTTGTTTGAGAGAGATACAGGGAAGTGAAGATGTAAGGTAATAAAACTTGCACACTAAGATTCTTATGGCAGCCTATAAGCGATGCCAAACATTGACTCCTCTTAGACCACAGTCCCCGCTGGCGTTTCATCAAATTACACCACACACCGGGTTCGTGAGGCGCATTCCTAACCGGGCGACCGGAGCAGACACATGATGTTAACAGGTCCTTTAGCAGGATTGTAGGTGGATTTTTTTACAACTAGCAAATTTCATAATCATGGCAAACAAGAGAGTGCAAAATGGTTAATGTAATATGTGTTTTATAATCACAAAATCTTTTAGTTTGCCTTCTGTATCACCTGTATGGTGGTGCTTCATGTAATAGTGGCACCATACAGTAGCACCTTTAATAATAGTACCTCTCAGTGTAATAGAGAAGACACATGCGTCTTCAGTTTGTTAATGAATTTATTGGAATATATACAAATTAATCAAAATGAATGTGAAGATTAATAATTACTTTAAAATGTGTATCACTGTGCAGCTTCTTTTTATGAAGCAGATACTGCCCAGCGAAAGCAGACTTAATAGCAGACAGAATTAGTAGAGATTGATTTCCTGGAGCGCTGCAAACTGCGGTGTAATTTGATAGAGGAGCGGAGTGTCTCAACCTCTCAGACCTCGGTTTGGCTTTTTAAAATCACACCGCAAAAAAGCTACTCCATTACAGTAACTGGAGTACTCCGTTACTTCCACCCGTGGTGTGTCATTACTGTCACCTCTTTGCCCTCAGCAGTCGGGGCAGTGTTGATGTGGTGTGTCGGGGTTTTGGATGGTGCCTTCAGCTCTCTAATCCGGCGAGCAGAGAGGTGCTGCTGTCGCTGACAGACTGACTGACAGGCAGGCGGAGAGGACCCAGCTGTGATGGCTGGTGTCGGCTCAGTGGCAGCCTTATGATGAATTACCTCTCTTGAATGATAGCGCTGTTACTGAATGATACTGACGCAGGATTGTTCTGTCAGCATCTCGATGCCGACCGCAAATAAAGAAATAAATAAATAAGCGGGAAATGAACCGCAATGCAACTTGCCTCCCCCATCTTTTTATTTTTCATTAAAGTTGCCACCTCTCATAGATCTCCATATGCAGTGATATGGAACTGGAAGTTCGTGCAGAAAGACGGTGGAGGAAATTGCCTTGTAAAACCACAAATGTGGCAGAACTTTTGAGTGATTGAAAGCTACCTCTTGTTTGTTTTTTACTTTTTATTATATTCAGCAGACTATATCTGAAAAAACACGTCCTGTCTGTTTTTCTTTATTGTCCCTGAAGAAATTATATTTGATTGCATCATGATAAATATTACTTTGATGTTCAACCATACTGAAAATAAATTACATTGATGCAGAATGTATTGACTTTCTATTATTTCATACTTTGTCATATTCACCTTCCTGCTCTGTCTGTTTACAGCTCAGATGACTACTATGAATACGGAAACAGCGGGGAAACATATGATTCGTATGGTGAGTTGCAGACCTCTCTTCCTCCAATATATCTTGTGTCAATTGTCAGAACATTAATTTCTAGTTCCCTGACGCTGCCTTCATCTCAGTTGTCATAGCATCTGGGTAATTGTGTGGTGTCTCAGACACGTTCAAAATAAGCTCCTTCATTTGGCTCATTAGCGAACAACCCAGTTGCCAGAAAAAATGTCGGCATTGTACGTTTCTGAAATCCACGGGATATATTGTATGCTGACGTTTCTGAACCAAAAATATGTTTTATTAATCCGTTTCATATCAGTCTCGTATCACACTTGCAGAAACGCACAATGCCATGTGGTTAACGTTGCGAAACAATTGGCTAGGTTTAGGCAACAAAACTACTTGGTTAAGGTTTGGGTTGAAATGATAATGTACCATGGTAACACGATAATAACCCGTTAACGCAAATTCGTTTTACCGCTACTAATTTCTTGAACGCATTAACGCAACTTGCAATTTTTAGGTTGTAGCGGGCTATTTTAAAGCTAGAGTGAAGATACTGGCATCATATGATAGGCAGGCTATATAACGCTCCAAACTTTTGCTGAATTTTGGTGAGGAAAAACTGGCATGGACATTTTCAAAGGGGTCCCTTGACCTGAAAATGGGTTCTATGGGTACCCACGAATCTCCCCTTTACAGATATGCCCACTTTATGATAATCACATGCAGTTTGGGGCAAGTCATAGTCAAGTCTGCACACTGACACACTGACAGCTGTTGTTGCCTGTTGGGCTTGAGTTTTTACCATATCATGATTTGAGCATATTTGTTATGCTAAATGCAGTACCTGTGAGGGTTTATGGACAATATTTGTCATTGTTTTGTGTTGTTAATTGATTTCCAAAAATAAATATTTACATACATTTGCATAAAACAAGCATATTTGCCCATTCCACATTACATTACAGGTACATTTTGAACGGATGAAAAATGTGTGATTAATTTTAGATTATTTTTGATTAATTATGGAAAATCATGCGATTAATCACGATTAAATATTTTAATTGATTGACGGACCTATTAACAACGTAACCTAACGCAACATAACAACGTAACGTAACAACGTAACATAACAACGTAAGGTAACAACGCAACGTAAAAATGTAACGTAATGATGCAATGTAACAAAACCACGTAACTACGCAACAATGTAACAACATAATGTAACAACCTAACGTAACAACGAAACGTAACAACGTAACATAACAACGTAACATAATAACGTAACATAACAACGTAACATAACAACGTAACATAACAACGTAAAATAACAACATAACAACGTAACATAACAACGTAACATAACAACGTAACGTAACAAGGCAATGTAACAACGTAACGTACCAACTTAACTCAATAATGTAACATGACAACATAAACTCAACAATGTAACGTAACTCAACAATGTAACATAATGTCATGTAACAACATAAATAACGTACATGAATAATAAACAACCGCCCTTAACAGACTTTCTTACATAACGTTACAAGCGTAAACTCAATGTTTACTTTTGGTTTCACACAGGACATGAACAGTGGTCTCCTGAGTGAAAGTCCTGTGTTTGTTTGACCCCCCCTCCCTCCGTGAACTTTCTTGTTCTTTATACTCATTATGATACCACATAACTTTTAATAACGACCGCTCCATATACTACGTCAATCGTTCTGCACATCGCTCACGGTGATACGCTCATTGCGATACGCTCATTGCTCTCCCCGAATGCAAAAATGTCCACTATAAAAAATAAAAAGAACACATTCAGTGTATCCGTGGTTTGCAGAAATGTACAATGACAACATTTTTTTCTATTGGGCTGAAGTGAGAGAACAATGCCACTACACACCAAGAACGATTAACAAACAAAGTCATCTTTTTTGTGGAGCTTCAGTGTCAACTAAACTACAGGAAATTACCCTAAAAAGCAAAAATATTGTAAGAATAAAAGTTTCATCAAATCAGATTTTTTTTGTAATGTTATTTTAAACCTTTATTTAAAAAAACAATAACAGAATCCTTGCGCACTGACTTTAGTGACTTTTTGAATTTAGTTTTTCACTGCAAAAAAGTCCTTATACCAAATGCTGCTCTGATGATTCTCTTACTTCAGAGGAGAAAAAGAAAGTGTCAAAAGCAGAGAGACTTTAACAAGCTGATGCTGGAGCTGCAGCATCACTTAAACAGCTACTTTGCTTTACTTTTACTTCACTAAAACTGCTGAAACCACACATTAAAAAGAACCAGCACTTCAGTCGACTCTAAGCAGTGGGTTAGGGTGCTTATATGTTACTTACAGCAACATTTCAGTGTATCGCTGTACTGCCTTGTTGGTTACGTATTGTTTTAAGTGATTGCAGTTGCGTGTAGCACTATTGCCCAAGCAAAAGTTCCCCTTAGGGACAATAAAGTATATCGAATCTTATCTTAATGTGGATTATTTTGAACGTTTTCAGTGTGCAAAGGCATTAAAAAGATAATAGCCAGCAGCTTATTAGCAGAATATAATGAAGTATGCCAGGATGCTTACAGGGAGATATGTCTTTGTGTTTCTTACACATCATCAAGTTCATCATGCTCAGCTAAAGCCAACACAGGGTAATCAGATTTTGGTTGATCCCTATACTCCCATCATTAGCTAACAAAATCATTAACCTAATATATTACCTAACCAGTTAAGTTATTTAGACACATTTTTTTCAAACCAAATACAGCTGTCGGTGAGTGTGCCACAGTTACGCAGCTAAACGGAAGAGCTTTATGTCTAAGGCCACTCTCATCTCTGGTTTAGAGGCTGTTTATCGTGTCTGGAATGAGCTTTAAATGGCACCACAAAACTCAGACAAAGTTAACACCTCTGAGATAATAAGGCCGTCACTCTGATGAACGGTTCACATCAGTCATACACTGTCAATAACCCTAACACCAAATTATTCACTGCTGCCGTTATAGATTATAATTGTACACACATTTTGTAATAGTACATATCATCTGTCACTGTCAATATGAATCCTTCACGCTTTACAAACAGTATGTCGCCATCTTCACATGCACATACTGTACATAATCATTCACTACATGGATATCCATTCAGTATTTATTTATTTGCACTATTTGTATGGTTTACCGAACACTTGACTTATTTATAGACGTTTTATTTCTTATTTTATTGTTGGTCATTGGTAGGGCTGCACAATTAATTGAATATTAATCACAATCACGATTTTGGCTTCCCACAATTAAATGAACATGATCAACCGCGATATCGACGTTTAAAATGCTCCGCTCATAGAAAACTGCTGCATTTCAAATCAAGCGATTCCTAAACAAACAGCCAGCCACCAGGGGGCGATCGATGTGTTTTGGCTTCACTTTTTTGGGGGCTGTCATGCCACTACACGCAGCACCCTGCAGCTGCAGTCCAAAGTAGAAGAGTAATATACTGTATATAAATAGTTTTGTCGTAAGATGAAAATGAACTGAGTTCAGAACCTTATTTTAAGTCTAATTTCGATGCAAAGATTTGTTAATTAGCAGGACTGTAGCACATTGTAAAAGAGAAAGCAGTGTTCTGTTGATTTAATTCGGGGTAAAAAGTTTTGGTACAGTTATATTTTGCTTCTAGGTATAGGGCTGTCAAAGTTAACGCAAATTCATTTTAACGCCACAAATGTTTTTTACCCATTAAAGGGACTGTTTGTAACTTCTTACACTTACACTCTTATAAATCATTGTCGGTGTTTCCTATGCACGCTCGCGTGTGGCTACGCTGTTCCAACACAAACTACACAGAAGCACCAAAACCGCTAAAAGTTATATCTAGTGAAGCCCGTCTTGGAAACATTGTCAACTAATCCTGCTCCAGCCCCCGACCGCGGCCAGAAGACACAGGGGAGACCATAACCCTTGCCTTCACTCACACACCACGCTCGTTCTCGCTCGCTCCACCTCCCACGTGCATGCGCGCACACTACACACTGCAGAAGAGTTACGTTATCACCTCCAACCAAAACTCCGGTGTCTACCCTGTTCATTCTGACCACAGTCGGGAGGCTGAAGCAGGAAAACACAGTATCAGCATTGATTCACGGAGAGACCTCCGTCTGGTCAGCTAACATTACTGCCAAGCAGGTGAAATATAGAGTGATATTGTGGTTTTATCTGACGTGTATCCTCACTGTTTTGACCGATGCTCGTTCATGTCTATCTAGAGCGAGCACAAGCGCGAGCAAGAGGACGCCGACTTTCGTTGACTTAACGGCCACAGGTGTCGCTGTTACCAAGCAATTTCTGATTTTTACATAGAGTCCCTTTAACACAACTTGCAATTTTTTTTCGCGATGGAATATTTGAATCGATTGACATCCCTACTTCTAGGAGCTGTACTGTGAATAAGGACCAGTCTTATTTATATGCAAAGATTTGTACATTAACAGGATAGAAGCAAAACATGGAAGTGCTAGCAGTGCACTCTTTATTTAAATGTGAAAGTGCAATAAAAAATATTTCGTCCCTGAATTCAATAAATAATCATGATCTCAATATTGATCAAAATAACTGTGATTATCATTTTGGCCATAATCGTGCAGCCCTAACCATTGGTGCTTTTTGTATTTATATATACACTTATTTTTTTCACATACCTGTGTAAATAACAGCCCTGTCTATTCTTTACCTTTACTGCCCAGCTTTGTTGTCCTCGTTTCTAGCTGTTATTTCTATATCTGTGTAAGTACATTGAGAGAGATGAAAAAAACGGATTCTGATAATGTTCAACAATACTGTGTCAACCTTTGACAAGGTACAGTACAAAGTGGGCCACGGTCATATTTGCTGCAGAGTGCACTTGAATGATAGCAGAGCTAATGTACAGTAAGGTACAGTAGAGCGTGCTGCTGTACGGCTGAAGGCTGATCTCTTTCTCTAATAGTGTGTTTGTAACCTTTGTGTGAACTGAAACATACAAGATGAACTCTCTATAGCAGCTATTTAGACTCTGGTTCTGGTGTACTACTTAGTAGGGCTGTCAGTCGATTCAAATATTTAATCCCATGATTGTCCGTAGTTAATCACAATTAATAGCAAATTAATCACACAATTTCTTTATCCATTCAAAATGTACCTTAAAGGGAAATTCGTAGTATGACATGGTTGTTACTAGGGGTGTGACGAAATATCGTGCTACGAAATATTGCAATATAAAAACGTGACGATATGCATCGTCGAGACAAAAAACTGAATCGTGATATCAGGGCATAATAGGTAGGGCTTCGGGGCTAAAGCAAAGCTGCAGCCTCTTCCTGCTGCTTTCTAAGGCCTATGGAAGGAGGCTGAGTACGCTTCATTACTTTGGGGTACAACATATGCGCCGTAAAATCTGGTCTGCCCATGCACGGCCGCAGCTTCAGTTACACTGCGCATGTGTCATGTCCGCCCGTGACCCAGCCTCCTTTCATAGGCCCAAACACACAGCGCAGTCAGTGAACAGCTGATCAGAGATGCCGCAGTGGAGACCGAGACGAGTTGACAACTTTGCCCGTTGCTGTAAGTGCAATGAAACTTTGCAAGTGTGAAGCCAAGATATGTTATTACACCTGTTCAACAAGCATAGACACGATGAAACGGTTAAACATGTAGGAAAGCAACGTTTCAATCTGCTCTGTCCGCAGTCTCTCATCCACCGCCGCTATGTTTACACAAGTTGAGCGCGTTAGCTCGGCGGCTAACAGCTAACTGTAAACACGTGTAAGTTATTTAGTTGAGTTGTGACTGAAACTAAAGCTGGCAGTAGGCTGTGTAGTCTAACTGTTTAGGTTAGTTTGTCATGTATCTTACTGGTAAACTGATCAGCTGGCTGAGACAAAGTCCCCCCCCCCTACCAGTCCTAACGTTACCTGCAGCAGTGAGTGACATCAGTAGAGGACAGGATGAAGGACTGTTACTGACTGATGGAGGACAGAGGACAGGACTGATACCATAACAAATTTAACTATAGGGCAAACAACAGCATTGTTTTGCATTTTATGTCTTTTGAATAAAAGGCTATTTTTTCAGTCATATATGTTCACCATTCAAGTTTTGTTAAAATTATTGTTATAATATCGTATCGTATCAAGATCGTGAACCCAATATCGTGTATCGTATCGTATCGTATCGTATCATATCGTATCGTATCGT
>CAKALU010066603.1:1989-17951 GCA_916700995.1 Hozukius guyotensis
TTATAAAAAAAAAAAAAAAAAAAAAATTGAAAAAGTCATAGTATAGTATGTCGAAAAAAAAGTCACAGTATAGCATGTTGAAAAAAGTCATACGATAGTACTGCACAAAAAAAATTCAAAAAAAGGTCACAGTATAGTATGTCAAAAATAGTTGTAGTACAGTTTGTCATAAAAATTCATATATATATATATATGTATATTATGTACAGTATGCTATAATTAAAGCAATGGTATAGTATGTCAAAAAAAGTCATAGGTCGTAGTATTGAATTTGTGCTCATTCTAAGACATGTAATGAAATGCTGAATGACTTTAAAACAGCTCGGTTCGTTGTTTTTTTTGAAGAGTTTTTTTGTTTCCCTGACACAAAAGGGAGATAAATAACAGAAAAAATAAAATCAACAAAAACCTTGTTATCGGCCAAATTGTTGTTTTAAACATCGAGATCAGCCTAGAATTTTTGCTATCGGTGCATCCCTATATATGTCAGAGAAGTCATAGTATAGTATGCCATAAAAAAGTCCTAGTTTAGTATATCAAAAATTTCATAAAAAAGACAGTATTATTATGTCATACAAAATGTTATAGTGTAGGCTGTCATAAAAACCTGCCATAGTATGACCGTTTTATGTAGTATAGTAGTATAGTATGTTGAAAAGTCAGTAGAGCATGTCATAAAAAAAAAAAATCATAGAAAGTCCTAGTATGTCATACAAATGTCATTGCATAATATGTCATAGTATAACATGACTTCTTTATGACAGTTCGCCATAAAAATGTCTTTAAAAGTCACAGCATAGTAAATCGTAAAAAGTGGCATACTATACTATGGCATTTTTGCCATTGGCGTGCAAGCTGCACTTTGAGAAACTATGCGGTACATGTATACAGAAAGCATTAGAACACTGAAGATGCCTTCACCCAGATCACTTGAAGGCAAAACTGTGAGGAAACCAGTTTAAAAGTGAGGTTTTAGATGTGTGACCGTATTGTATTTACTCAACTAAAGCTCTTTATATACTGTAATATGACAGATTTCCAGTGCTTGTGAAAGTAAGATCCTTCAACACATAATCACAGCGTGAACACAACATTAAGTGTAGATGGTGAGAATTTATTAAAAGAACATATGTACAAGGTTACAACAACAGATTTGTTTTGTGTTAAGAGGTTACAAGAACAAAAAAATGACTTTTCTAAACAATAATTTGAAGATGAATGTTGTAGGAAAAAAATAATCGAACACATGAGAACCTAAAAGAACAGGACAATGATTGTGCTAATGCTACAGGCAGGGTTGGCAGCACCAATCAACAGGGGAAATTAAAACACTATGGATCAGTTCTAACCTCACAGATAAAGTTAGCTCACTGGTTGTGGTACTTCAAAACAAAACGGATGATTTTTTTTCCACAAATGGCATGATCCATTCTCCATCCGACCAGAAGATTAAACATTAAATGGTGGGGAAACGGACTCCTGCCACTTGAAAATAAGAGCCTCTAGAACGATCCAACCTGAAATGGGCCAAACCCTCGATACACACAAAACATCAATAGCAGCAGGTTTTTTCTTTTTTTTCTCTTTAAAAAAAATGTGGCTGGTGTTGCCTCCAAAGTGCTCCATACAAACACACAAATCGTCAGTTCTCAGACCCTCTGGTACCCAGCATCAGGCATTTGACAGGCAGTAAGGTGCGCACGGCAAGTACATTCACTCTGAAGAGAGCTTCACTGCGGCTTCGATCCGCAGCCAACGGGCTTCGGCTTTGTCGAAGCGAAGTGCAAGGACAGAAACGGAGAGAGAGCCTGACGTCTATGCAAAACTTAAGGAATGACCGAGTGTAAAAAGGTAAAGTAAACTACCTTTCAGGAATGAAAGTTTATTTTCCAAAGTAGAATTCCATCGGAAAAAAGGGCTGAACTATGTTGGCAATGAGAGTCTATCGAGATGAGTTCAAGTTCAACATCTTCCACCACGACAGACAGGGTGCTCCTCGTAAAGAAAAACTAAAAGAGACTGATCCATCTGAACGGGTTTTGATTAAAAAGGTCCATGAGCCTTCGTGTTTCACTTCCTGTCAGAGCGGATGACAGTGTCAGTAAATGGTGAGACTGACGGACCGGTTCATCTTCTTGCCGATGAGCCTGGTGGTTCTGGGGTTGGACTGGACTGTGGAGCGGGTCAGGACCCTGTCGGTGGTCAAAACCTTCTCCTCTGCCGCAGCTCGAGCCTGCTGGGCCTTCTTCAGCTCCCTGAGGAAGATAAAGGGGTACAGTTATTCATGAGAAGCAGAAGGCTAGAGTCAGTTTCTTTGACTGCATTAGGGCTGCAACTAATGATTATTTTCATTATAGATTAATCAGTTTATTATTTTCTCAATTAATTGTTTTGTCAATAAAAAGTCAGAAACTAATGGAAAACATCCCAGTTTCCCAAAGTAATTAACATTTCATCACAAAACTTTTTGTCCAACCCCTTTTGTCATGTAAGCAATGTCTATCTAAGACACTGGGTCTGACCCACTAATGAGTCACATTGGGTTCAATGTTTTTTTCTTTGTTGTTGAATACTTACTTCTGGAGCAGTGCGTTCTTGAACTTCTCTGCGTTGAGCTCGACTCGGAGCTGGTCGGCACTCATTCTGGCAGCAGTGAGGAGCACCGGGTGTTTGATGAGCTCAGACGTTGATGGCCGTCTGCTCGGATCAGGGTGGATCATCAGCTGAAAGACCAGAAAAAAATATAAGATTAAGTTAAAAAAAGGAAAAGCTGCTTAACAAGGATGTGATAAGAAATTAGGACTGTCTTCGACCAAAGAATTTCTTAGTCGACTAACACTCATACGATTTTGCCGTCTAATTGATTAGTTGATTTAATCGACAGATCTGTAAAACTGAGTTTCTCCACAAAGAATCACACAAAAGCACCACTTTAAATCTTGAGTTAACCAGACGTGCTTATGTGTTTCTGAGAAATAAGTCATTCAGCATCAAAAAGCATAAAAAATTACTTATCGACTAAAGAAATCTTGGTCGAATAAGACCAAAACGACCGATGAATCGACTAAAATTAAGTAGAAATGATTAATAATTTCTTAAAAATCAATTTAATAGCTATTTATTAGCTAAATTTAGTTCAAATAAATTAAATTAAGTAACAATTTTATAGCAGAGACATGCAATAAATGAAAGTTAGTTATAGATCCTTTGAGCGAAACAGGATTTATTTGCCTGAAAAAAACATTTTCTTTAAGGCCTTCATCTAAAACAATCTACAAGAATTATCAACATGCAGACACACTGACAGGAGGCAAAACAAGCTCCTCAACATGACAACTCTAGTCCTCACATAGCTGCTTTTATTCACTAGAAACAACAAGATAGAATAAGTATATAGTATTGACTGTTACCTTGAGAAGACTGAGAAACTCTGGAGAAAGCACTTGGGGGATGGCGGGGAGTTTGCCCTGTCGGATCTCGTGCCATTTGTCTCCGTTGGTGGGAAGAGGCTCAGTCCCCGAGGCGCTGACGATAGTCAGAGCCAGAGCAAAGATGTCTGCCTTCGTCAACTTACTGTAGTCCTACAAAAGAAAATCAGACCAATAAAAGGAGAAATGTTAACACCTTTGTGAAGCTCTAATTATTCAAATGTAAAAGCAGTTTTTAAAGTAAGATAACAAACCTCCTGTAAAACTTCATTGGCCAGGTATCGGCTGTCACCTTCCTCCACTTGTGGATTGTTCACTCGGGTCACATGACCGAGATCACCTGGAGAGGTAACACATACAGAACAGATTAAAGTCATGACCATATTTACAGCAAGTAAACTATGAAAACATCAGTAAAAAGGAACAACGCAACAAGAAGACGAGGTGGAAGCAGCTTACCTATTTTGTAGACGACGTTGGTGGTCAGCGCTTCGTCGTCATCACATTCATCACAGCTGGCTACTGACTTTCGTGAAATAAAGATGTTGCCTAGGAAAAAGACATTAAAATTTCCATTAGTTTCTGACCAGTAAATGTTCATGTTAAGACTCCTCTAGCTCCTGTTGTATAAAAGACACAAATATAGATTTACTCTCCAACGTGTTCAGGGTTTACGTTAGCCGGTATCACGTTTAGTTGTCCGGCAGATTAAATGATCAATGGCCAAAATGTCTGTCGGAAAATATGCAAAATATATATATAAATAACTTAATAGCATATTAAATAGCCTAATATTGTAAGATATGTTGCCGAGACAACTTAAATATATAAACTTATACTATACAAAAGTTTAAACGCCTCTGCTCCGCTGTGCTTCTAATCCAATACACTCACTGTGAGTGTATGCGTGCTTGAGAGAGGGAAAGAGAAGGTGGACTGCACGCAATGTTTCAGTAAGGTATTAATAATAATTTGAACGTCAATGTTATGAATGAAGCTTCAAACTATTCGGTAGACTACAGACCTGCAAGCCACACTATACTAGTTTGAATTTGACAAACGTGGAAATTGGACCGACCAGCCTTTTATTTTATTTTTTAGACTGCTTCTTCATTAAACTTATTTTCAAGGTATGTCAAATATATGCTATCATATGGCTATTTAAAACATATGTCCATACTGGCCGTCAAAAAAAGACTAGCGTAAACCCCGAAACTGTTAACAGTATGATTTCTTCTGTCAGTGGTAGTATATAAAGTAAAAATTTTTATACATATACAACTACAATTATCACTACTACAATTAGTATAATTTTTACATCCCAAAGTACTCACTGGGCTTGATGTCCATGTGCACCAGAGACGTAGAGTGGATGTACTTGAGTCCTCGAGTGACTTGCAGCAGCAGATCTTTCAGCTCCAGCTCAGTCAGGTAACTGAGTCTCCTGTAGTTCTCTGAGATGACGTCTGATAGCGTGCCGCCGTTGCAGTACTCGTTCTGGATGAGCATGTGGTCGTCCTCGGCCCAGGCTGAGTAGTAACGCACCACGTGGGGATGTTGGCCCAGCACGGCATGGGCATACACCTCCCGTAGGGCGTTCTGTCTGTGGAGGAGGGGAACAGACCGTTTTAATTAAGACACATCTGGGGTAAGCTTTGCAGTTAAAATGAAGGAGAAAATGGTGCCTCAAGTCTTTCCAGTGAACAACTATTATCGACCTGTATGTCTAATTACGTAAAGGAGCACTTGGGTGCATTATGTACTGTATAATATTTATTCAGAGGAAAGTTTCATTTAAAATCGGCATGTCCACCACTTTGAAAAGTGTGACCTTTATTACAAAAATGACTTGTAGCACAATGTACAAATGGTGGTAGATTTAACGCATTATAAAATATCATCTTAGTCGAGTGGATTCAAGTCCCCAAAATAAGACATTATCTTCTGTAAGAGTTTCTCAGATTGTTATAAAGTCAACTTACTCGTCTACTGATCCTGCCAGAGGTTTCTTTGATCGCTTGATGGCGTAGATGCAGCCATCGAGTCTTTTCACACACTTGAACACAGCACCAAACTCTCCACAACCGATCTTCTCCAACTCGAGGAACTCTGAGGTGTACCTGGACATCATGTTGCTTTCCATCATGGTGATCCTCTGAGGGCAGAAGAACAAATTTATTATCAACATTTACATGTCAGTTGCTTCACAGACATTTAGAAAGACCATTGAAACCAAGAGGTTTCCTCAGCCAATTGGTTTTAATCAATCTACATATAAAACGGTACATGGAGTAGTGATTTTGCTAATACATTTTGCACTTACAACTATTTGTGTAATATATCTACTGACTCTTGTTGTAGTCTTTTTTTTTTTAAATATGCCATAATGGTTCAAAGACATTTGTTATGATGTTTAAAGGTGCTATATACGATATCCAGAGCATTAATATAGCAGCAAACAACTATTTGCTATGTAAAGATAAAGAGCAGTAATGTCTAACTGAGCAGAGAACAAAGTCGTTCTCCCTCTGTGTGTGTCGCAATCCGAGTTTCTCTGTGCTTTGTCAACATAGCTGGTCCTGCTGCGTTCTGTCGGGGCATATTCCTGCATGTTTGTGTGCCCACTGGCTAGCACATGGTCGCTGCTCTATACGATGGATACAGCTGATAAAGCAATCACGACCCACGACATCATTGCAGAAGCGTAGCGCCCACCCTTCAGTCCACTATAAATATACTCTTTATATTGTTTTCTATTCCATGTGAGGGTTTGCTGCTTTTCTCTCTTTTATAGTGTAGTAAATCAAATATGTTTGGGTTTTGGATTGGTGGTTAGACAAAAACAAGAATTTTAAAACGCTTTGGGATTTATTATTTTTTTTTACTATTTTCGGGCATTTTATAGGCTTATGATCAATCGACTAAGCGATAAAAACACCAACAGAATTATAAACATTGCAAATGTCATTAGTTACAGCTCTAAAACAAAGTTGAAACTGCAAAACGTAACAAGTGTCTACTGAAGAGAAATAAATTAACTGTATTCCTAACTGTATATGTTTATATCACTATACGTAATTAATGCAAATCACATTTAATTACCTTTGATGGTGGCAAAGCTTCCTCCTCTCCCTCACCGTCACTTGCCTCCATGTCTTCTCCACAAGAGCTGAAAGATAACAGACAAAAGAGGGTGTTGGTTAGCATTCTGTACAGCAGAGGGCAGCACCGGGGGCTTCACAAGCACATGGCCCAGTTAACCAGTAACCATGAGGTCTTGGTTCCCAGCCAAACCCCCTGGCCTTAGTCAACGGCTTTAACGTATCTGGGTTATTACAACAATGAGTTTGATCTGTGTCCAAGAAAACGGGTGAACTTGTGAACAGGTTTTACATTTCCGTAATAACAAAGATGAAAAGTTATACACCAACTGACCAGGAAGTTTGTAACCAAAATATTGACGACAGCTTGTCAACTCCCCCCCAGCTATTATGGAAAAAGCACTACAATCTGCAGGTATTTTAGATTTTGGGATTGATCCCTTTCAAAAGAACAAAGGGTATTTCTAACAAGACAGAAAATCTTACTCATTCCAGTGTGCTCGCTTCCTGTTTCTCTGCTGTGTGGCAGACTGGATGAGGATTGAGTCAGGGGTGAAGGGGTTAAAGTTGACCAGAGGGGTCTGCTGTCTCCTGATGCTGTCTGTGATTGACTTTCCTGAAGGCTCCACATTCTTGAACAGGGCAACTCTCCTGCTGGAGGATCCCGAGCCGGAGCTCCTGGCTTTGGACAGCAAACTCTGGGGGGGGACAAAAAAAAAAAAGACAGATTTAGTGCTTTGTTAATTACTTGAAAGCAGCAGCAGCAGAGAGCAGAGAGAAAAGAGTAAAGATATAAAAAAGGCAGACTATCTACTTTATAAAATAGTGTGATTCCAAACAAAACCTGGTTAATAAACAATATATGATTGGTAGTTCTGAAATAAAGTATTGTGGAATATATTAAACTGGGTGTTTAAAAGGAAGTGCAGTGTAATCTGTAAAAAAAAAAAACATGCCCAGACATACAACTTCATATCATCTGGCTGGCTGACTACAGTGGGAGCATTATGTAAGAGTACAGTTGTACATGAAGTGGGTTACTGTGGTAAACTGACACAGCAAAACTATCCTCTGGAATTCAAAAAACTGACCTTTGTTTTAGCTTGTTTTTCGTTGATTTTCTTTCCAATTCAACACATGACAAGATGCAAAAAAGGACATTCTGCAGGACAGATAATAATGCACTAAAACAGTGCACTTTCATAGACTAAGCTACTGGAGTTACCCTGCACTATACTAATTTTTAACAGTCTCTTCTGCACTATATTCACTTTTTTAATAGTCGTGTATCACAGCTGTTACCCTGCACTATATTCAGTTTTAACAGTTTTCTTCATCTCCTTGTATTTTTATATCTGGTATATTTTTTTTGTACTTTGTACTTTGCACTACTAACTTTTTTCTGCCTTTTTACTAACATGTTTTGCACTATGGAACTGTGATGCTGGAAACTTTAATTTCCCTCCGGATCAATAAAGTTACTAACTATCTATCTATCTATCCATCTATTTAAACGTTTATCAGCTTAATATGTTAGCTTGCAATAAAAACACTTCCACACAACATTTTACAGTGTAATTGTGTTTTCTAAATGTCTCAACCATATTTTGCACATTTATTTGGCTGCTTTTGCATCTTGTCATGTGTTGAATTGGAAAGAAAATCAACGAAAAACAAGTGTTGACAACTCATTTTTCTTATGCTTTTCATTGTATGTAAATACTACTTGTTTCTGACTGTCCACTTGTTGGTATGATCATTCTTTTTCTTTATTTTTTTCTTTTCTTTTTAAAAATATAAAGAAATATTATTTCTTTATATTAATCTTGTCTCTAGGTGGAGGCTTAAGATAAGCCCAGTGGGTTTTTTGCCTCTTCCTGCACTGTATATTATTCATTTATTTTGTTATGTTGTATAGTCTTAAATTGTGCAAAACAAATAAACAAACAAATAAACACATTTTGAAATGAAATGAAATGAAATATACGTTTTATATCAACAAAATACTAACCTTTGGTGTGTGTGGTGTGTCAAAAAAATAAATATATTTCACTGTAAAATGTTGTGTGGAAGTGTTTTTTTGCAAGCTCACATAAGCTGATAACGTTTAAATGTGTCCCATGAAAACATGCATGTAAATTATCCCTATGATCTCTATTTATATCAACAAAATACTGACCTTTGGTGTGTGCGGTGTGTCAAAGAGTCTGATTTTTCTGAAGGTTTTATGTGGAGGTGAAGGGTAACTCCTGTAGCTTAGTCTATGAAAGTGCACTTTTTTAGTGCATTATTATCTGTCCTGCAGACCATCCTTTTTTACATCTTGTCATGTGTTGAATTGGAAAGAAAATCAACGAAAAACAAGCTAAAACAAACAAATCAGGTCAGTTTTTTGAATTCCAGAGGATAGTTTTGCTGTGTCAGTTGACCACAGTGACCCATTTCATGTACAACTGTACTCTTACATAATGCTCCCACTGTAGTCAGCCAGCCAGATGATTTGAAGTTGTTGTTTTTTTACAGATTAAATCTTTACTCTTTTCTCTCTGCTGCTGCTGCTTTCAAGTAATTAACAAAGCACTAAATCTGCACTATTTTTATCAACAAAATACTAACCTTTGGTGTGTGTGGTGTGTCAAAAAAATAAATACATTTCACTGTAAAATGTTGTGTGGAAGTGTTTTTTGCAAGCTGAATCGTGTTTATTGCCAGGTGTAAGAGGTATACACTAGGAATTTGCTTTGGTTTTGTTGGTGCAAGTAAGCAGTATAATAACAAAAGAATAGATAAAAACGTTAGAATAAAATAAGAATAAAAAAAAATTGAAAATTGTATGTAAATACTACTTGTTTCTGACTGTCCACTTGTTGGTATGATCAATCTCTTTTTCTTTATATTCTACATGTTGGAAATACATTTTGAAATGAATAAAGATGGATAAAATCGATATTACGATTTATTGCGATTTTTGTCAACTTTTTTTTAACACTAGACCTTAAGAAAAGTTTAATCACACACTTTTAGGGACTTTTTTTTAAATTATTGCAGTAAGAATGTTTGATTTTCAGCATGTATGTAGTCAGGGATGTCCTGAAGTCAAATATATTAGTTTGTCAGGCATTATTTATTACATTTGTTATTGAAATATACGTTTTATATCAACAAAATACTAACATGTGTCAAAAAATAAATAAAATAACACTGTAAAATGTTGTGTGGAAGTGGTTTTTTTGCAAGCTGATAACGTTTAAATGTGTCCCATGAAAACATGCATGTAAATTATGCCAATGATCTCTAATAAACATTGTTTTATATCAACAAAATACTAACCTTTGGTGTGTGCGGTGTGTCAAAGAGTCTGAGTTTCCTGAAGGTTTTGTGTGGAGGTGTGTCGGGGCAGTCTGGGATCGGTGAACTGGATGCTTCTCCGTCGTCCTGCATGTAGGATCTCTCCGGTGACCCCCCAACTCCTCCATACAACCGAGAAGCCTTCCTCGGTGACGGTGAGCATGTGTTGAAGATCACGCTGCTGCTCGGTGATCTCAGGAGAGACGACGGAGACCCGAAGCTCTCCTCGTCCCACAGCTCCACGTCGGACTGGTTCAAAGGGCTGCTGCTGCCTCCTCCGTCTCCATCCAGCAGCAGCAGCTTGTCCACGGTGTCCCGTCTCTCTGGCATCGGTGAGTCCATCTCCGTGAAGCCGGACTCTCCTCCGGTGCTGTTGTTAACGTCCTCTATGGGTTCATCCTCTCCGTCGCTGGATGTGAACTGGAGCTTCTGTCGGATCGGTGGAGCTTTAGGAGACGCAGGTCCGTGTCGGTGGCGACTGTAGCTCGACATTTTTCAGGATTTAAACCCTGCTGTCGTCGACGAAATCACACGGTTGGACACCACTACTGTTGTAGTAGCGTTACTTACAATAAAAACACACTTTTTACTACCTTAAAATAAAGGTATCGTGTCCAAAAAGTGTCCAAAAATGTCGCTTAAAGGTCCGTTAACATGTAACTGCAACACGCCCATCCAGAGCGGAGAAATGGCGTCAACGTCGATGAAACGGTGTTAAACTAACAATTAAACACAATATCCTCGGTCCAGTTGAGCTTCAGTATCCGTCACTACCTTCTTACTAAGTCAGAGACACTAAAAAACGCGTCTTTCCGTGTTAAAATCACACCAATGTTTACAAAAAAAGTTTTGAATGAGTCAACTACTAACTGAAGGTTCTTCCTATCACGCGCGTGGCAAAAGAAGGACTTCCCGCGACCGTTGGTCAGGTGGCTCCACGCGCAGCCAATCAGAGCGAGGCTCGGATTTTTTGAAAGATGGGCGTTCTAGAATGGAGTTTTGAGGGGGGGTTGGGGGGAGAGGCGTTACGTCATCCGTGGCAACAGAGTGCGATCCGGCGCGAACCGCCTTTCATCATACAATACAATTATTTCCATCAAGTCTGAGAGACAATAGGTCCATTATTGAGGCGGTATGATCAAGGAAGCAACAATACATGAGTAGATTAAAGGTCAAAGCTGAATATAGACCACTTTCTGTTTAGTTATACAAGACACAATACATATAAAACTATTATTGTATAGTAATAAAACACCATGGTGGATGGTATCTAAGTACATTTACTTAAGTGCTGTACTTAAGTACAATTTTGAGGTAATTTTATTTTACTTGAGTATTTAAATTTGACGCCATTCTACTAAATTTCAAAGGGAAATATTGAACTTTGTACTCCACTACATTTATATGACAGCTGGAGTTACTAGTGACTTTACCAGATTAAGGTTTTACAAACAATATATATATGGATTAATAAAATATGACACTGCACTACAGAATAAACTATCCATCAGTGTATAAAGTCATTAAAATGTGCTCCACCTCCACTAATTGTAACATTAAAATGCACGTTAAAGAATCAGTAATAATATTCCAATAAGACATACGAATTTTATTATTTCTTTTACTTATAATATATATATTAGCTAGATGCTTATTTAAGTATCTATCTAATCTATATGTAAGTAAAAAAAAATAATCAAATTCTTATCTAAGAATACATAAGTATTGTTAGAAAAAAAATACTTAATTGACTCATTATGCAGAAAGTCCCCTTTGAGAGTGTTACTTACTGTATTATATATGATATATATTTTGTAGATGGTTGAGATTGAGCAAAACATTTTAGCCACTTTATATATTGTTGGTTACTTTAACCTATACTGCATCTTATTCAATAAAATGGTCATATCATTTATGTAAAATCTTAGTCTGCTAACAAACGTAACTAAAGCTGTGTCAAATGACTGTAATGGAGTTAAAAAGTACAACATTCGTCTAGGTGAACTAGGAGCTATGAAGTATAATAAGAAAACTCGAGTTAAAGTGCAAGTACCTCAAAATTGTACTGAAGTACAATAGCTGAATACATGTACTTACTTAATTTCAATCACTGCTTTAAGTCTAAGGGGGGCTTTAAAAACATAAACTTTCCAATTCATGGTGGAAAATTCCCAAATTGCAAGCACACCAGTGTGAATATGTGCCTTGAACACTGTCTCTTATCAGTGGTTTATGATAAGGCTGACAACTGATAACACCTCTGCTCTATGTGTCATCTATATAAGGTTATACTAAGGTCGTGTTTTCACAATATCTATTACGTGTATTTTTACATAATTTTTCTTTTTTTGACTCAACTAAGTTCTACAACAAATTTTGCACACCTTAATATTAATCAATTTTCATAAATTACATTTTATGTAACCCTTAATTGAATTTATAACACACACACACATACACATATGTATGTGTGTGTACATACATAATCGATTCAACATAATCGAGCGACTAATCAATTAGTTCACTAATCGACTGAGATATATATATATAAAGATAAATATAGATAGATAGATGTATATATATATATGTGTGTGTGTTTATGTATGTGTATATACACACACACATATATATATACATATATATACACATATACATATCTATCTATCTATATCATATTTCTTTCTGTATGTGCTGTGGGTATGATGGTTTTCAATGTTTAACGGGGAGATTTGGGTGTTCAAAATCAGGTACAGTCAACTAATCACACTTTTTTCTTTTTTATTAGAAATAGCATTAGCTGTACACTGCACTGTGCACTGTGCACCATAAACATTAGAAAGCAATTTCCCCTCTCCCATCCTTTTGGTTGAGGGACAAAATAGCATAGCAGAACTCCAGTTATCAAAATCCTATGTACACATAAAAGCTAGTTCTTTTGTGAAAAAAAAAAAAACATGGAGGAAGACTTGTGATTTCTCTCGGTGATATAGTCCAATTGAGATGGTTTTGATCCTAAATCATGGTCCATAATGAGTCCATCAATCATCCAGGCCCGGCGACTCTCCTTGCTGTATTCTTGATGCTATTCTGATGGCTTCCTCCAGCGAAGGCTGATCACTGAGCTACAGAAGGAGGGAAAACAATAAGCATTATGCAAACATTGATTGACGTACTGATAACCGCTGTTAATCGATCACTACGACTAATTTACTCTGACACCCCTTTAAAAGACAATAGCACCTGTGACCGGTACTTATTGTGTTAAAGGCTGCTGAATATCAATGAAGACTGTCACATGGTGGTAAAAGGTGGAAAGAAACAGTGTTTGCTTTGTCATTAACATGACAGAGAGAGCAGAAGGGGGGTGAATGAAAACAGTGTTTTTCAGGATGAATACAGGTTAGTCATGAGACCTGCAGCCTTTGATGGGTTGGGGGGGGGGTTAGGCCTGAATAGCTAATATTCTATTTAAATTAGGGCTGTCAATGGATTAAAATATTTAATCGCGATTAATCACACATTTTTTATCTGTTCAACATGTACCTTAAAGGGAGATTTTTTCATGTATTTAATACTCTTATCAAAATGGGAGTGGGCAAATATGTTGCTTAATACAAATGTATGTTTATTTGTATTACCGGAAATCAATTAACAACACAAAACAATGACACATATTTTCCAGAAACCCTCAAATGTACTGCATTTAGCATAAAAAAAGGCAACAACAGTTGTCAGACTATGACTTGCCCAAAACTGCATGTGATTATCATAAAGTGGGCATGTTTGTAAAGGGGAGACTCGTGGGTACCCATAGAACCCATTTTCATTCACATATCTTGAGGTCAGAGGTCAAGGGACCCCTTTGAAAATGGCCACGTCAGTTTTTCCTCACCAAAATTTAGCATAAGTTTGGAGCATCATTTAGCCTCCTTCACAACAAGCTAGTATGACATGGTTGGTACCGATGGATTCTTTAGGTTTTCTAGTTTCATATGGTACCAGTATCTTCCCTCTAGCATTAAATTAAATGAGCCTGCTACAACGCAAAAATCGCAAGTTGCATCAACGCGTTAAAGAAATTATTGGCATTAAAACAAATTTGTGTTAATGCGTTATTATCACGTTAACTTTGACGGCCCTAATTCAAATTGAACTGTAAAGTATGTAGTTAAAACATGTATTTTTTTAATTAAAGATTGTCATCTTTCTATATTGTCTTGAGTCAATGTTTGTCATCACATAATGTCACCCCACCAATGAAAAACAATATATGGAAAATCTAATTTCCTTCTGCTTTCGGTGATACGCTTTTGATCAGATCTGGCTTCCTTTTTTGTAGATCGAGTGCTGGTGGTCATCATGAATTTGGATTACATGTAAACTCACACATCCAGTGGTTGTTAGGTTTAGTTTGATCCCTGATCAAATGCACCATTAGGGGGGCGGCAAAACACCTACACCCCCTGAGCTGAACCCCACCTACCAATGAGTTTTAGTTAAGCGTTTAAGCAAATAGTACAACAGGGTGGGACCTGGGGAGGGATTATTTGGGGGGGACTGACTTAAATACCCTCCTGATTGAAACTCCTGTCAGTTTCATATCAACAACAGAACACGGAGTGTATTTCTCAGCAAAAACAAAAACAAATCAATGCAGAAATGCAGCAGACTCAGAGTCTATTACTGATATCTCTGAATTTAATTGGCCTTTATTGCTGAACTTTCATTCCCAAATGATCCATTTCACAGATTTTCTGCATTTCAACAACAGAACACTGAGTGGCAGATGTATCCAGTCTTCTTCTTCTTCCTCTATAAAACGAACTAAACAAATTCACACATTGGAACTCACCCCACCAGTCTATTCACTCCTACGGTGTCGGTCTACCAACCTGCACAGCAATGTGAGTGCCGTTGGATGTGGCCAGTAACGTGACAGGATGAATGTCATCCTGTACTTGGCTGTAGGCTGCCTCCTCCACAGTTTGGAACGCGGCCATGTCCGGCGTCATGATGGCCACCTGAGGGAGACAGAGACATTGATGTACACGGATCAATCGACTGCTTTGGTGTTGGGTCACAAATCAGTTAGTGACTGACAACATATGGTGCCATTATGTAGGTCCAGCAGAGAATTGGTTGTCCACCATGAAGGCAAAAAAATGGGCAGACGCTGGAAAAAGTAAAAGTGTAATAAGGTTGGTTGCTGATACTATATAGGTGAGGCCACACCCAATTTTTCTGTTCGTTCAATGCCCTGACGAAAACCTACGTCGTCGAAACATGTTGCTTTTTAATGGTTTAGCCATTACAATAAAGGCTTTGTCACTTGTTCTAAGATTTTGGAGTGCCTGGATTGCCTTCCTGTTTAGCCTGAAAAACTCTGTTGTGGTGTGGCTGTTTGTCTGTTTGTAACATTTCTTTTTGTTTTTTACTTTTTATTTATCTATTTTTCAGTTACTATTACACTGACCAAAATCCATAACAAAATGACGCAGACAAAAATAGAAATAAAATAAATAAATAAAAGGTTTACAACCTTTGATTCATTCTTGTCAGACCTGCTGAGAAGACTTAGATGTCCTTTTTGTGAATTATGTCACTGGGTATCAATCCCAGGTAAACAATCTGGGGCACCCTGAGAATCTTGTAGCGTAAAATCTGAATTACCTGTCCCGGAATGTGTGTATTTTTATACATAAACAGAAAATATGTGAGGGATTGGCATTCATCTGCCCACATTGTCTCCAGCACTGCTGCTGTTTTATTTTTAATGTAAGGTGTAATGAAAAAGCGAAAATTAGATTTTGATATAAAAATATGACTAAATCGATTTTTTTGTAACATATTGTTAAATAGGTGCCCCGTATGGCCGGGGGAGGTGGCAAAAGGGTTAAAAAGGCAGTTTTCTGCATCAACATTTTTGTACAGTCTACACAAAAACTCTGTCAATTGTTTACCTGTTCTTCTGTACCGTCTGATGTTACCATGGTAACTGCATGAGCACCTTGCGTCGCCAGTTCATGGGCTGGGATGGTTATGGTTGTGCCTTCTTGGGTTACCATGGTGATTGTGCCACCCATAG
>CAKALU010066603.1:18302-28380 GCA_916700995.1 Hozukius guyotensis
ATCTATTTTCCATCTATGATGATGTATATAAATTACTTTTTTTCTGTGTAATAGGTTGGTTGCTGATACTATATAGGTGAGGCCACACCCCTTTTTTCTGTTTGTTCAATGCCCTGACGAAACCCTACGTCGTCGAAACATGTTGGTTTTTAATGGTTTAGCCACTACAATAAAGGCGTTGTCACATGTTTTACGATTTTGGAGTGCCTGTATTGCCTTCCTGTTTAGCCTGAAAAACTCTGTTGTGGTGTGGCTGTTTATATATTTGTAACATTTCTTTTTTTCCCTTTTTTTTATCTATTTTTCAGTTACTATTACACTGACCAAAATCCATAACAAAATGAGACAGACAAAAATAGAAATAAAAAATAAAAAATAAAATGTTTACAGCCTTTGATTCATTCTTGTCAGACCAGCTGAGAAGACTTAGATGTCCTTTTTGTGAATTATGTCACTGGGTTTCAATCCCAGGTAAACAATCTGGGGCACCCTGAGAATCTTGTAGCATAAAATCTGAATTACCTGTCCCGGAGTGTTTGTATTTTTATACATAACCAGAAAATATGTGAGGGATTGGCATTCATCTGCCCACATTGTCTCCAGCACTGCTGCTGTTTTATTTTTAATGTACGGTGTAATGAAAAAGCGGATTCTACCATCCAAATTAGATTTTGATATAAAAATACGACGAAATCGATTTTTTTGTAACATATTGTAAAATAGGTGCACCGTATGACCGGGGGAGGTGGCAAAAGGGTTAAAAAGGCAGTTTTCTGCAACAACATTTTTGTACAGTCTACACAAAAAACTCTGTCAATTGTTTACCTGTTCTTCTGTACCGTCTGATGTTACCATGGTAACCGCGTGAGCACCTTGCGTCGCCAGTTCGTGGGCTGGGATGGTTATGGTTGTGCCTTCTTGGGTTACCATGGTGATTGTGCCACCCATAGCTTGTAAGTCTGCTTCAGAGATACTGACCTGATGTGAGACACAATACAGAGTGAAGAATATTCAGTTTCACATTAAATAATGCTGAACAACACGGTCATGTTTAGTTTTGACGTTTTCTCTTCAAAATATCTTGAGTATTAGCTTCATATTTATCCTTGGAATATATCATTCGTATTCCATTACCTGCTGTTGTGTTCCGTCCTCCTGCGTTACCAAGGCAACGTGCTGATGACCAATCATTTCCACGCTCTCCACAGGAACCTGTTCTGAGCCGGAGTCGTCCGCCTCAACCACCGCTGTCGTGTAGCTGACATTGGGGTCATCAATGGCATCTGAAATGAGATTGAAAGAGTTTGTTTTGTCACAATTGAGATAATGTCTTTCTATGTTATTCATTATGTAATTTCATATTTTGTTTAATTTCATTCTGTGTATATTTCCTGTACACTTTCAAATTGTACACATTTTTTTTAAAGCAGACTTCATGCTGTAGTGTTCGTTCACATACTTATTTCTGCTTAATAGGTCTAGTGTTATTATTGTCGCTGGCGGGGTATTTTATACCTTCATTTTCACTACACTTATGTAGGCTATATTCTAGTGTTTCTTTGTTATCCTATTTTTGTTGATATCACCCACATTCTCTGTGGATATCGTTCAAGTAGGCCTGCAACTAACAATTATTTTTATTTTTCAATCAAGTGACAAATGTTACAATTTCCCAAAGTCCAAGTTGACATATTCTAATTCCATTGTGTTGTTTTATCTGACCATCTGTCCAAAACCCAAAGATATTCAGTTTATTATCATATATAACAAACTAAAGCATCAAATATCCCTAGGAATCAATTAATCTGAAAGTTTTATCTTGATTAATCATTTGTTTGTTTGTTGATGTCAGAAATGCCCGCTATAATTTCAGTAATATATTCAGATTACTTGTTGTATTTGATCAACAGTCCAACCCTTAAATATAATAATTTTATTTTTTTATTTACATTTTTTATATATGACAAAAAAAGCATAAAATTCTCCCACTGAAGAAGCTGCAACCAGAGAACGTTTGGCCTTTTTGCTTTAGAAATGACTGAAACGATAACTAAAATTGTTGCCGATTTATTTTCTGTCCATTGACTAATCGTTGCAGCTCTATATTCCAGTTTGATCTATTCTTAAACATCTCACAGACCTTTATTAAAAAACTGCTTTTTAAAGGAATTTCTCTTTATCATTATATATCCACCGACCTGTTGGGGGTTCAAAGTAGGCCTCCTGCTCCTCCTCGATGGGCTCTGTGTCGTTGTGCGCTGTGCGTTTGTGCATGGCGAGTGTTGAGATCTGCTTGTAGGTTTTCCCACAATGGTTGCAGTTGTAAGGTTTGCAGGGTGTATGAACCACATGGTGTTTGTAAAGGCTGGAGTATTCTGTGAAGCGCTTTTCACAGCCAGGCACTGTGCAGACGTAAGGTTTCTCTCCTGGAGAAATAGAAAAAGAGGTTTGAATTTCATTTTTAATGATAGAAGTTGTGAAATTTTCAGTCCTTACTGCAATGCTAAAGTTCTTATTACCTATTCTTTCTTGCGCACAAATCGTACATAAGCAAAACTCCATCCTCAATCCATATTTTTTTCTGCAAACTATTCACACAGTTCACTCAAGAAGACTCAAAAAGTACTACATACTTAAGGCTCCATACAACTGGAGTAGGAACTAAACTACGGTTTCATGACTCATTACCAGTTGGTAGGGACAAACTGATGTAAAAGGACTCACCAGTGTGTATCCTCATATGGTTCTTGTAGTTGGTGGCACTGGCGAATGACCGTCCACAGCTTGGCTCAGAGCAGTAGTACGGCCGCTCCCCGGTGTGTGTTCGGATGTGAACTTTGCGGATGTTGGAGGTGGTAAACGATCTGCCGCAGCCGTCGACCGGGCATTTGAAAGGCTTCTCTCCTGCAGACAAGAAATGGGATGTGAGGGTTTAAGGGGGTTACCCATCAGACCAGTTTTACATCTCCATAATGTTTCAAAACACATTGTATGGGTCTGTTGTATTTTTTTTGGTGTTTGATTAAAAAGCAATCCTCAATTCAATAACGCTGTGACCAGTTTTATGTGTAAACTAGAATTAATGTGTTTTTGAGGTCACAATGACCTTGACCGTTGACCACCAACATCTAATCAGTTCATCCTTAAATCTAGGTGGACGTTTGAGCAAAATTCCAAAGAAATTCCCTCCAGGTGTTTATTGTGTTCACAAGAATTTGGACAGATGTGAAGTCACAGTGACCTTGACCCTTTGAACTTTGAGCACCAAAAATCTAATCCGTTCATCTTTGAGTCCAAGTGGACGTTTTTTGGCAAATTTGAAGGAATTCCCTCAAGGCGTTCCTGGGATATCGTGTTCACGAGAATAGGCAGGCAGACGGACAACCCAAAAACATAAAGCCTCCGGCCACAGCTGTTGATAATAATGAAAATGAATCTAGTTGAACTCGACTGCAAACTGCAAAAATCCTGTTATTCAAAAATAAACAGCAGCACCTCAGAGTCACGCTTCTCATGATGACCATGTGCCTGAAAACTCCTCCAGCGCTTTAGTGGCTTTGTGGGGGAAATTAGAGCTCCACACATCAAAATAATACAACTTTGCAAAGTGTCCAACAAATTCTGGATGGAGGCACTGCACCCCAATCTGTGTTGTTTTAAAAACCAGTGGTGTGAAACTCTGATCTGGTAGTTTTGACCAAAATAACTAATTAATTAATTAATAATTTCGGCTGCAAACACTCTTCTTCACTTCTGTAGTAAACAGCCATGAGGCCAAGTAGCAGTTATCAGCTCCCAGCAGCAGTAAAGAGCAGATAAGCCCTGTGCCAGACCTTTAACTCACATATAAGACATTTACAAACCTTTTCCAGCATATGACGTAACACAATTATATTGGTACCTGTATGAGTCCTTGTGTGCTTTTGAAGGTCTCCGGAGGTTTTGAAAGACTTGCAGCAGTTTAACTCTTGACATCTATATGGCTTCTCCCCCGTGTGTGTGCGCGAGTGACTCTTCAGTCCATACCCTTTAAATCACCATAAAAACAGAAATTGAGAGTCAGTCACATTCAGTTAAGCTCGTTTTCCTGCTTAATACACCTTCATTTTTGTACAATCTTTTGCTGTAGCATAGAGAACACATCAGTCCAATTTTATTTTGATCCCAAAGTGTTAATTTGTGACGTCACTATGGTAATTATAACATTTTCATCAAGGTGTTCAAGGGGAGTTTTTTCTTGCCACTGTCACACCAAGTGCATGCTCATGGGTGATCTCTTGTTGGGTCTCTGTAAATTATAGAGTATGAACTAGATCTGCTGTCTTGAGATAACTTCTGTTATGATTTTTAGCTACATAAAAATAAACTGAATTGAATCAAAGCATTACAGCAATCAATAAAGAATTCCAAAGCAATCTGCCAAAATGTTCTGATGAAGTGCTGGATCTCTTTCTATTTTCTAAATTAAGCAATATGTCCTAAAATTAAATAAATATGACAAGATCCAATGTGTAAATTATTTTCAAAAATGTATTAAATGGCTTAAAAGTTTTACGGCTTGAAAAAAGTTTTTTTCTCACTCTCTCAGAAGAATACCGTAAAACCAAAGTTTATTAATTGGATTAAAGAATTGTCCATAACTCTACCTCTGGAAAAAATTTCTTACATTATTGAAGGTAAACAATCGCTTTTTGAAAACATTTTGGGTCTTTTTATACAATATATGGAGAATGTCGATCTAAATACATCATGAGACTACAGAGCTGTAGCAGATCCACCAGAGCAGCTTCAAGTGGCAATTGTAAAGTTCAATTCTGCAGAACATCTTTTGCTCAGACAGCTTTTTCTGTGAAAGGAGCGAAGTCTTGGAACTCGCTACCTGATCACTTAAAATCTGCTGCAAACTTTACCACCTTTAAGAGAGCAACCAAATTTTAATTTTAGTTTAATTCAGCGACAAACCTGTACTCATGTCTAGTTTTTCATGTAATGTTTTTAAATGTGTGCTTTATTGTATTTATTTATTTTTCCTGTACCATTCCTGTTTTAATCTCTTATTTTCACAAAAAGCCCTTCTAGGGACAGGTGTTGCAAATTAGCATCCGCTACAAGCACTATGATACTGGCATCAGATAGCTGTTTTTAAGTTGTCTATGTAAATTGTATTGGTCCCTATTAAATAAACCATGAATGAATGAAGTACCGTGATGAATGTGGCGGGTGAGGTGTAAATGTAAGTGGTCCTCTGCAGTTGCATTCATTATTTGAGCTCCCTTTAATACATAATTGTTCTGCTCCATGTGAAGGTTGACACAATATACAAATAGAGAAAGTATGACAGGAATATAACAATATGGAAACACTTTTGAAAAGCAGAGAAACACATTTTTTTTTCTTACTTTATAACTTAATTATTATTATTTGTTACTATCTTTCAAATGTCTGACATGTAAGGGAAGGCCTCATTTTAATGTTGGACAATAATCTCTGTGCCTTTGATATTCTTCTGGATGAGAACACGTTTGCTTCTTTGTTATTGGAAGTTATTTGAAAAAAATAAAAATAAAGATATTGCTGAAAAAAAATGGCTTAAAAGTTAATGAGCAGCTTACCTGTTGCAAACTTCTTCCCGCAGCCAGGATAGTCACAGACGTACGGTTTGTCTCCGGTGTGGGAGCGCTCGTGTACCTGAAGGACACACAAACAAAACTGTAGCAAACTAACATCATCATAGGAAGATGCTGTAACCGAAACGTTGTCTTTAAACAATCCCACACTTGAGTAGGCACAAGCACAGCAACACTTTTTTTTTTTCCCATGACCACATATGCACACACACAACTATGAAACACCCACACTGACCTTGAGATGGTGGGCAGTGGTGTAGAGCTTTCCACAGCCCTCGTATTCACAGCGGAAAGACTTCTCTCCTACGTTTGAGCCCCTTCCAGACCTGTTGTCTTGACCCTGTAACACAATCTGAAAGAAACATGAATTAGACTCCACTAAACCTGGACAAAGGATAAATAAAATAAAGAATAAAAAAATACTGTAGAAATTAGATACCCGCATGTGGACGCCATTGTCTGCTTCCACTCTGCCGAAGGACCCCAAGGGGTTTTCTATATTCTCCACCTGACAGGAAGGAGAAAGGACACGTCTTATTAGAGTGTATGCTGTCAGAGTTATGAACATTCACAACCAAGAGAAATATAAGGGATACAAATTCAATCTATATAATAAGAAAATGTCAATACAGTCTCAATTAGCACATGCTTCCCAACATATTGTGTATTTAGATTAGGAATGCACCAATACTGGATCTGATATCGAGCCGATACTGACTCAAATAGCTGGATAGGGTATCGATGACAATGGAGCCGATCTATTCAATTCAGTTCTATGTTTATATACTATATATATTATAAACTGGAATTTAAAATTCCTTTTGAAATTTAAGTTTTGACCAATCTGTTGCTGCATTAACAAGGTTTCCACTTAAATTGTGATTTTGAATATTTTTTTTTACCAAGTCATTGGTGTACGATTTATAATTTTAATAATAAATAACAATTCAGTAAAATTTCTATCTATGAATTTATTTGTCACATTTTGTTTGACAAAGTTAAGAAAGCTGATGTTGCCTTACACATAAAAGATTGATCCCAGTTTCACACAGTCCACATAATGAGGCTCACAGCTTATTAACTAGTATCGGATCGGTACTCGGTATCTGCCGATACCCAAAGCCCAGGTATCGCTATCGGTATTGGGACTGAAAAAGTCAGATCGATGCATCCCTAATACAGATTGCATACATTTCAGCTTTTACGAAAAAAAAATAAAATGAAAACAGTAAATAAATACACAGATAAAAGAAAAAAATTAACAATGTCAGTGCATGAAAAAAATAAGTTATGGAAAAAAAAGAAATATAGTATAAGCATATATAAGTCTAGATGCATTTAATATAAGGTCACTGATGTTTTAGACATTAAAAGGATATACTGTATATACGTATTAGAGCTGCAATAATTAGTCGACTAATCAATAGTTGACTGACAATATTGATAATCGATTAATCTTTAAAGTAATCAGAAAATGCTGTTTTCAGCCTCACAAATATGGAAATTACCTGCTTTTATGTTTTATATCATATTAAAGTGAATATCTTTGGGTTTTGGACTGACAAAACAAGACATTTAAAGACATCACCTTGGACTTTGAGAAACTGGGATGGACATTTTTTCACTTTCTGACATTTTATAGACCGAACTATTGATTATTCAAGAAAATAATCGGCAGATTATTATTATTATTATGTATGTGGAAAGTAAAAATATCACTAAAAAGGGTTCCAGTATTATTTGCAGTGCAGTATAGCATCAATAGATTATTCCAAAGGACAAAGGACAAAATGACAGGTTTGCCAGACTTGGTGCCAGTAAAATGATTTTTACCTTGGTGGTGTACTGTTCCAGCACGCTGATGGTCTCCGGGTCGATGGCCGTGGCCTCAGCCTGCAGGTCTGCGATGGTACCGTCGGCCTGGATGGCCAGGATGGTGTTGGACTGGGGCATGTGCACTGTGTGCTGGATGTAGGCGGTGCTGCCGTCCTCCAGCTGCACCTCCTGCAGGCCGCTATGGTCGTATGTATCTGCACAGAAACAAGGAGAGGATGTTCATGTAGAGACAGAGAAACTGGGCTCAGGTCCAGTAATGAAACTGAGATGGTTCTCTTGAGGTTGTAAAAGGGCATTATGGAAAAGCAGAGGCAGATTGAATCAAAGAAGATAAACCAAAACATTAAATCACAACAATTTTTTAAATCTTTCCTTACATTATTTCTCTTCTTCTTCTTGTCTTAAGTTTGTAATGTCTTTTGTGTTGTGTGTTAAACTGAGAAAAATAAGCATAAAAACTCTAAATCTAAAAAAAACCCATTACAACTCTTCATCACAAATGACTTGTAGAATGAACTGAATACAACCGACTGATGAAACATAACAATGTTAGTATTTTTATAACGGCTTACTCCTTTACATTGATATGTATTTAAATAAAATTACCGAAATTAAAAGCTTGACAAATGAGATGAAAGGAATTCTCTTATGTGTAAAACCTGTTTTACCTTTGGGTGTGTGAATGTAGGCTGTTGTTCCATCTTCTAGCTGAACTGCTTGTCCGTCTTCAAGCTGTAAACTGTCCCCTCCTACAACAGAAAAAAAAACATTAGGCACATTGACCTCACCACCAGTAACCTACGCATAGCTTGAGTTTCTGGATATCTCCACAGTATGTATACAATAGTAAGATGGCAATATGTCATCCAGATGAAATAAACGATTGCTTTTAGATTTGTGTTTTACCTCCTTTGGGCATCGACACATGCTGAACGTAGGCAGCAGAGCCGTCCTCCAGCTGGATCACCTGGCCGTCCATGATCTGTCCATCTGAAAAGGACCCTTTGGAGTCGTGTTGGATGTATGCGGTGGATCCATCTGCAAGAGTAACGGCCTGCAGGCTCACCGTGTCCATGCTCTCCATCTGATCGCCATCTGGAAAAAATCATTTGACAATGACAATACATAAAGTAAGAAGATCATCATATTATGGTTACACATGGCAACTTTGAACTGAGTTAGTTCATATCCCTTAAAATACACACTGCACGATCATGTTTACATACTTGATGATCTCATAGCTTTTACACACGGACAAGAGATGACAAAGATCTGATACTGATAAATACAACTCACTGATTAGATTTTATTCCTTTCACTGGGCAACTAAAGTAAATTTAAAATTGACTTAATAAGGATGGAATGAGATGTTTTTTTCTATTGCCTCCTGGTTGCAGCGGTTGTTCACCTTAAGCTGTATTCCAGTCTTGTGTTATAACAATGAAAAATTCAAGTTTGGGAGCTCACCTGACACAGTCACGGCCTCCGTGAGACAGAGAGTTACCGGCTGCCCGTCTGCATCGTGAAACTCTGCCATTCCCTGGGAGTCCCGGTTTATCTGGGCTAAGAGCATGCTTCAGCTGCTGAAGTGGAGACACACACAGGAGACACATTTATAACTTTATACTGGTGTCCACAGGTCAATAAACACACAGAGAGACACACTGACACTGAGGATGGAGATGTGACAGCTAGTGGTGTATTGATGACATGTGCAATACCTCAAGCACATTAATTTAGGAATATGCAACATATAAGTATAAAACTGAAATAAGGAAGGTCTTTCAACTAGATTTTGACACAGGTACCCACTTCAAGTAAGAGCCTAAAGTTCAGGTAATAAAACATAATCATGTCAGTAACTGTGCTTTTGTGGTTCATATTCCCATATACATTTCCTATTAAATTATAACAAATAACAGTTAACATTCCATTAAATACTAGTGACTCATCGTTCCTTCCTTTGCACAAAATCTTAAAACTTTGTTAGAAAAACAGATTTGCCATCATACCTAGTCCCGTCTGGTTTTACCTACAGTACGCCTTATGTAATGTGATGTCATGTGATGTTGTCATGTTTTAACGGCCTGTGCCAATTGTCTGCTTAACATAGTTTTGTATTATGTAATTGTCTGCATTGTCCTACATGTACAACATGTCCATACATGTCGTACTTTACATGATGCCTGCATTACTCCTCTAAGCTTTTTTATCTTCATGTTTTGTTTTCGCCAGTTCTAATTTTACATGTAATGTGTTTTATTGTTGTTTTAATGGCTAATTCAACATCTTGCCGAGGGACAACAGTTGAAAATTACACTACTATTACTGTCACATTTACAGTGATGTCGATCAATGTGCATTGTCTTTGAAAAATAAATAAGTATACACACTAAACTAGGGCTGACCCGAATGCTTCGAAGCTTCGACTGTTGCCATGGTATTCAATATATTATATTATTATATGTGTGGAGCAATATATATATATATATATATATACATATATATATACATATACATATATATATATATAAATATATATATACATATACATATATATATATACACACACACCCAGTCTTATACTATGAAAAAATGAGTTTTCAATTTTTTTT